>DWGR01000022.1:0-48919 GCA_018247715.1 Heliconius burneyi
GGTCCGTTTTGTAGCTTATTATTATTTTATTTAGATGCTTAGGTATCTACTGTACTGTCGCCCAAACACGAGTAACTATCGAAAAGTATTCGAATCGTTGTCGATACCAATTTGTATAGGAATTGAACAACATCCTATACAAATTGGTATCGACAACGATTCGAATACTTTCCGATAGTTACTCGTGCTTGGGCTACTGTACTAAGTTACGGACCGAACACTAAAGCTTAAAGTAATAATAACCTTTTGATCGTACGCACCTACATCGTAATACCTACATACGAGTATATGATACATCTGTCTCATGCGTCATGCGTGGCACACTTATTTTTCATGAGAAAGCGGTAGTTATACTCGTACTCTTGAATGGATAAAAATATATTAAGCTGTATAATTCGTTTGTTAAATCACATTATTAATCTTACACCACTTTGTACCGACAAAGTAATATAATATGTATATGTAAAGGGTATAGAAAGTACGAGTATATAGAAAGGAAAGCAAAGGGAACCTAGTGTTAAGACACTCCGTTCCCTATCTATCACCGAATTTTACTCGCAACAAAAAAGATTTCTTGCGTCGTTACGTGACCATGGACGAAACATGGATACATCACTACACGTCGAAGTCGAAGCGGCTGTCATCTGAGTGGCGCACAGCTGGCGAAAGTCATTCGAAACGTCTGAAAACGCAGCAGTCAGCTGGCAAAGTCATGGCGTCAGTTTTTTGGGATACGCATGGCGTGATTTTCATTGACTACCTCGAAAAAGGTAAATCTATCAACAGTGATTATTATATTGACTTACTGGTGCGTTTGAAGGAGGCAATAGCAAAATAACGATCGCGCAAGCAGAGAAAAAAAATCCTTTTTCATCCTGCCACAAGTCGACGAAAACAATGGCAAAATTGAACGAATTGGGCTTTGATCTGCTTCCCCACCCCCCATACTCGCCAGTTTTAGCCCCCAGTGACTACTGACTGATCTTAAAAAAATGCTCCAGGGAAAAAGATTTGACTCAAATGAGGAGGTCATCGCTGAAACTGAAACTTATTTTGAAGCGAAAGATATTTTTTTTATAAACATGGTATTGAAAAATTGGAAAAGCGTTGGAACCATTGTATCACCCTGAAGGGTGATTATGTTGATGAAAAAAAAAATTTTGCCAAAAAAAAAGTTGTTTTCATTGTTAGTCTCGGGACTTATTGATCCATGTGTTATGTTGGGAGATTTTTGCAAATCTCCCAAATTTTAATTTAAATAGGTACTAATTGACAAAGTTTAATCTTATAAGCATTATAATTTTGTACAATTCAAAGTCAAGTAAAGCTCTGGTTGAGGTTTGGCAAGAGAGTGACGTAATTGGCCCATTTTTGTAGGCTGTTTATTCCGTAATTTTATTAGATACTGTTAATACCTACTGGTTCGAACCCCACTAGATGAAATGAAATAGTTCTGCCGAGTTCTGGAGGCATTGCGTGTTGAGTGGCAGAACTCAACGCCGCGCTTTGCCTCGACACCAGAGCAAAGAAAATGGAAATATAAACGTAAATAAATATTTTACTTCTTCAAGTGGGGATCGAACCCACAACCAGTCGATTTTGCAGCGCACGAAGTCACACCCTTGTGCCGCTGCGCCGCGACGTCCTCTAATATATAAATATAAATAGTTATTTAAATGTATATTTTCATTTATTCACTCTGGTACCGACGCCGAGTTTCGCCACTCAACCGGCAATGCCTCCAAAATTCGGCGAAAAGTGGGGAACGGAGTGTCTTAACACTAGGCTCCCTCTGCCTACCCTGCTGCAGCATACAGCTTCAAGCTGATCTTATAGCCACATTCGAAACATGAATAATATGAAGAAGATTATAAGAAACACCACATGTTGAGTGTTCTCGAGAAGTTGTAGCAATAATTCTAAATATAACTTACTTAGGCACTAACAATAACCGGCTCTCGTCTATTCACTGATCATGTTTATAAGATATAAATCATTATTGGTTTTAAACGAAATACCTTCTCTGAAATAACTTGCTGTGCAATATAAGTGCGCATGGTTATTTTAGTATTCGCGTTCACTATTTTAATAGATAGATAATATAAGATATAGAATCTGTTCCGCGGTCTTCATTTTTATAAATACTGATTATTTAATTTGCGTATAGATGAAAAAAAAAAACATCAAATTTAAATATTAATAGCAAAATAATATATATTTTGCTTTTCAGTAGACTAATGGCCGCCGGCGACTGCGTTTGCCTGGACTTTAATACCATTCCATATTATTTAGATACATTGAGGTTCCATTTATTTTTTCTTTTATATGTCAGTGGAATATGCCTATCACACTGAACAACTTTTGCTTGTGGTTTCTTGAATTGTTATATTTGAGTAGACATTCTGTATATTAATATTTCTTGGTGGCCAGTCTTTCACTCTGAACCAGTCGTGGCGCAGGAGCACAAAGTGTGACTTTAAGCGAGACAAGTTGTGAGTTCTATTCCCACACGAAGAAATTATAAAGCACGGCGCGGCACTCAACCGCCACTCAATACTTAATGCCTCCAGATTTCGGCAGAAAACGGAGAACGAAGTGTTTTAACACTAAGTTTCCTCTGCCTCTGCTGTGTGATAGATACAGAGTAGATAACGTTAAGAAAATCTTATAAATTAGATAAAGTAGCTCTATCAACATAACTATGATTAAATATGTCTGAACGAATTATTTAATGAAGTTAACAAAAAAAATAGTGCATTCATTCCTTCAAAACGTGTGATGAATGTAACATTTACACAGAAAAATATTTGTTAGCTATCGGTCGATGTACTGTGCCTACGTACGATGTTTATTCCAACATTCGTAAATTACTGTTAAAGCGTCGGCGCTTTTTCTAAATATTTATATGACCTTGTCTATATTTGCGTAACCCAGTACAAGTCTCATTATATTATATACAGTCTTACATATAGCTATATTCATTAACTACACAAAATATAATCCCATTTTCAAATTAAAATACACCTAAAATAGAAAACATAAGAAATAACATTACCCACTTAGTACTTACTTAAAAATAAATTAACATATAATAAAAATTTTATGTGACAGGGTAACGAACAACTTTCGGGAATACGCCGGGAAGTTCGTGATTGTTAAAGTTGCTCGCTAATCCGTAGAATAAAAGGGGTGCTTTTGAAAGACGGTCAAATTATAACAAAGCAAGCAGCACGTTTTAACAGCGATGCGAGAAATTCTACAAGGAGATGCATGAACGTGACGACGTCTCTCACGCTGCACGCTCTAAAGTCTATTTACAGAGATCAAGAAGCCTGTGTGCGAGTAGGAGCTGGCATGTCGCCTTGGTTTGACATCCAATCGGGTGTTAAATAAGGATGCGCCATGGCAACTTGGTTCATTTGAATAACTGTCTTCAAGGAGTGACACAAGTAACAGTGATATGAGATGCATCATCTGCGTACAACACGCAGATGATCCAGTGCTGATTGAATTATCAGGATGCGAGTTGCAAACAAGAGTTTGCTCTAAGCCTGAATACAAGTAAGACAAAGGTTTTCATATTTGAAAGAAATTAGATAAGGACAGAATGCAAGATATCGTGAATGGTGCGATATAAGAACAACTGACAGATATGTATTTGGGAACTATTTTTAGTAGAAACGGAAGCTACAAAATTAATGTAAAAAGGATATTACTACTAAAGGATACTACTGGTAAAGGAGTTAACGGAGATAGTGAAACGTCAGCATATGTGCACGTTTGGTCTTACACAAGCAGTACTGGCGCCGACGCTTTTACACCTCAGTGAAGCGTGAGTATGACAGAATGAAAGACAGATGAATGTTGGGAAAATGCGATATCTTCGTAGGACATGCGGAATCACTTTAGGTGACCGAATTCGGAATAAAGAGATACAATAAACGTAAATAAAAAGAGGGAATGGCAGGAACTAGCGGGGACATGACGGTGAAAATAAAAAAGAACGTGTTTAGGTGGTTTGGGCACGTCGATGAGTGAAGAAAAAGATTTATGAAGGAGATGTCCGTTAACTTTCGTAAACACAATATCGATAATACTGGAGGAACCTACGTTAAAAGCATAAGAACGTCCTGAAAGGCATGAATGAAGAGTTTGATGACAGTAGACGAAGCGGTCCAAAGCGTTTTCAATGCGTATTCCGTGGCTACCTCGTAGGGAACGTAAAGCGAACGTAAAGTAAAATAATGACATTATTGTAATAGGTACACATAATTATAATACCACACAATTTTATTGATAAAAGTCTAAAGGAACCAATTTCATTAATCTAAATGTAATTACTTAATTAATTTGCTAATCAATTGTCCGCAGGAGGAAGCAATACCCCAGTGAACGACACTGCCCCTCCACCCACACTAGATAACATCGATGTAACGAGTGCGGACGACACCGACGCCTCAACACTCGACTTCAGCGAAAACTCGACTCTACCAACCCCAAGTCAAAATAACGAAACTTCTGCGACAGACACTTTTAATGTAACCACTGTTACATGACCTCACGAGCAGCCCGCCCTGAACCCTTATAATAAAACCATTTGTAGTTGAACGGATTACATACAGAGCCTATATTGCCGTTTCAGCGTTGGTATTGTGATCATAGAAACATTTGCCGTCTAAAATTCTCTTATTGAATTGTGATACGTATATCTATTTCGATTAAGCATTGGAGACGCTCGTCATAACGTCGCGACTAACTGCTGCTCGTACGAGTGGTCGACAGAAGGATAATTAAATGATGAATTGTAATATATTACAGCCATTTAATAATTGTTTACTTTAAATGTTTTATAAAATAAGATTATTGGATCTAGATTTCAAATAAAATAAATATTGTGCTGTAAACTAAAACTATTGACATTGTAAGTGAATAGATTAAAAGTCAGTTCTGTCAGTAGCGCCGGTCGCAGAACATTTCAAGAACACCAATAATATTAATAGAGTCAAAAATATATATTATTTTGTAAAATCTAACGATTAGTAAAACTAATTTGCTAGAATTAAGTAATCCCTACATAATTGCCGTATTTTTATAATTGTCCTCATTGGCTAGGCAAGACCAATATTTACAATTGCAGATAATTTATTTTGAAAAAAAAAATATTATACTTGTTACAAAGTAATAACTTTATATGCCTGAATCCAATTTTAAACCTTCGTTTTAATCTCATTTAGAAATAGTTAAGTACGTAGAGCTCATTATTAAACCAAGTAGACTTTATGATAAAAATTTAGTAAATTAACAATTCATTCAAATAAATATTTCAGTCAATTTCTAGCAGGATGAATAGTATTAAAAATTTATTACTGGCTATAACGAACTTCATATAACTATATATTATTATTTAAAAATTAAAAACAAATATTGTGGTCAAAGAGTGACCGTAGAATACGTTAAATGAGTATATATATACCAATGGTTACTTTGCTATTTAAACGGTTAAAAGTGAATTCTAGCAAAATATTTTGATTTTTATACGTAGCGCGTCTTTGATGACATAGAGTATGTCACTATAATTTGAAAATTTACTTGAAAAATGAATGTATTAAATTCACTGTAGGTGCTAGTATTAACTATTCTAGTCGCTTAAAATGCTATAAATGTGTATGTTTTACTTATACATATTATGTAGTAACTAACCTTAGCTTAACTTTGTAATAAAATGTCAAAAATATAATGGATGACCCTTTTTCGTTGTATCTAGTAGCTTGTGTACTTGACCTGATTGAAGGAGCTCCGACGAGCGCAATGCGTAGCATAAATTATTGAGAACGAAGCTGACTGAACATATAGAGGGGAACGGAAGTGTCTTGATGGGAACGGACTATCTTAACACTAGGTTCCCTAGCTGGATACAACGTGAAGCTAACATAAATAACTATTAATTCAATAACCGTATATTATGGTGATAGATAACTGCTCTTGCAATTCTGCTAAGCGTTAGTCATTATTGAATATATGTTGCTCGACGAATGCAAAAATATAATGTTTCTATTGAAAACAGAATTAACAATTTTCTTTAGCTAGTTATAGAACCAAAGATGACTGGAAAATAGAACTATTGTATGTATATTATATTTTGTGTTATAAAATGTACTCTTTAAACAATAGTATTATTATATATTAATTTAATTTTTCTACTATGATCTCGCCAGTATTTTAATTATATATCTGAATATTATCATACAAAATGCAGCAATGACTTCCACCACTCTACACGCAGTCTCCAAAAATGTGTGGAAACTGGGGCGAAGTGTCTTATCACTATGTTCCCTCTACCTATACCGTTGAGCGGGAAAAAGCGTTAAGCTGAAAAAATAAAAAAAAAACCTCAATATAATCAATAGACCAAATTATTTATTATATTACTATAACAACTAATACATCGAATATATCTACACACATACAATCAATTTACGTAATGTAGCATTATTAAAATTTATTGTGGCCTATTATTTATCTTTAAAAATAAGTTATTAAGAAATATGTTTACATATTTAAACTTTATTTCATATAAGTGTGCGTTTCTGTATGTATAGTTATTATATGTATGTCTATGAATGGTAATAATTATTTGTCGCGATATATGTATGTTTTGTTGAAGATATAATAAAAACTTTGTAAAGGTTATGAAGTATAATTTTTTCCTCATTATTTTTATTTACTTTTCAATTATAGTAAAAATAAGTTAAATTTAAGTTAAATTTATACTTATTGAGAAAACGTAGGTATACAGGCCGTCGTGGCGCAGCGGCACAAGGGTGTGACTGTAACGCGACGGTTGTGGGTTCGATCCCCACTCGAGGATATGAAATATTTATTTACGTTTATATTTCCATTTCTTCGCTCTGGCGTCGATCAATAACGCGGCAGTGAGTTCTGCCACTCAACACGAAATGCCTCCAGAATTCTGCAGAAAGTGGGGAACGGAGTGTCTTATCACTAGGTTCCCTCTGCCTACCCTGCTGTGTGCGGTATACAGCGAGAAGCTGATTTATTTATTTTTATTTATTTGTATAAAACTTGCACGTAGCGGGATTTGACCTCCGCGCCTCTTTGGAATCTGTCCAAGCGCTTTGACGAACTAAGCCATATATGTTCTCGCCGAGCTACGTCGAAATTCTTATACGCTTCTTACAACTTATTTATACTATTAGCATCTCTATAGGGAGTTTTTTTTTACCTTATGAAATATTATGGATATATTGAAATAAAAAAACACAGCTATATCAACATAATTTATTAGTCCCCGGTAACATACAAATGTACAGACTTGTCGGACGCGGCCATCCTGGCCACGCGCGCGGTGCCGAGTAGAGCCGCGGCGCGCTGCATGTCGTATTTACAATACAGAACTGTGACTGTCATGTTGCAGTCACTACCGCCATATTTGTTTTGATTACTTTCCTGTACACAACAAAGAATGTTTAATAACATTGAATAAATCTGTCCCCTAGGGGCCGTTGTCACGCAATTGGGGCAGCTTTCCCTTTATACGTGACGGTTGTGGGTTTGATCCCCAATCGGTGAAATGAATATTTACATTTTATCGCTCTGGTAAGAAGACAGCGCAGCTTTCAAATCCGCCACTCGTCACGCAATATCGAAAAATGAATAGTAAGTAGGAGAATGGCCTGCTTTAACTTTGTTCTCCTTGCCTACCTTATGATACGAGAAAAAAAAGTCTTTAGGGATAGACGTGTATCATGACAATTTATATTAATGTAACTACTACATCACGAGAACATGGTATATTTTCATTAATAATAAAATTTAATTAATTTCTTACTTGCATAAGGTTGCATATTTCTGAGTAAAAATGTGGATAAGTGGGTGGCTGGTAGAATATAATATGGCGAATGCCCTTGATTCTGAATCTTCTGAAAAAGTGAACCCTCTCTGAATATAACAGGAAATGTGCCTCGGTATGGAAGAACATATCTCTTGCGCGTGCTATTTTGCCATCCTGTAAATAAAATCAAAATTGTAAAATTATTCTTAGCTTCACGCTGTATCCCACGTATAGCAAAGTAGACAGAGGGTAACTAATGTTATAATAATCCGTTTAGTCTACATTGTGGTTTGATCGAAGGAGAGTCCATGCCTGGCATTGTTTTTATAACAGAAACAAAAAAGAAAATTTATACACTCAGATGGGAATCAAACACACAATCCCCATCCCATGGTCTCCCTGGCAAGGGAGCATGGGCGTAGGAAGGGGGGAGCTGAGTGGTTCATGTCCACCCCAGAATAGTATTACCCACCCCAGAATAATCTGGTGCCAACACCAGTAACTTTACTTACAAAAAAATTCGCTCCGGCAAAAAAAGACAAAAATATGGCATTAAAACAATATGTTTTTATACCTTTGAATATTCGCATATTTGGACGAATCCGATGTCTTCCTTTTTAAAATAATTTCTTATTCGCACAAAGTCAAAATAGCTGGGAACATAAATGAGCGTGTGACTCATAAGCGTGTCCCGCTGCTTCGGTAACACCTCCTTTATGAAGTACTCGAATCTTGCATCGACAGCATCGAGAAGATTTGGCGCATTGAATCTAAATAAAACAATTACATAAATATTGTGAGGCCAGTCGTTGTGCAGGGGCGCAGTGTGACTGTAAACGCGTCTGGTAGTGGGTACCATTCCCACTCGGGGAAATGAAATATTTTTATTTCCTCGCTCTGGTGACTAGGCTAACGGCGGCTTTGAATTCCGCCACTCAATACCCAATGCCTCCAGAATTCTGCAGAAAGTGGGGAGCGGAGTGTCTTAACCCTAGGCTCCCTCTGCCTACTCTGCTGTGTGCGTCACGCTGATGCAAAAAAAAATTTTTTTGTACAGCCCGATGCTACATTTTGTTTAACAAGGGCGAATAAAGTCATCTATACTAATATTATATAAAGATAAATAATTTGTACGATTGAACGCGCTTATCTCAGGAACTACTACGACCAACAGGAACACAGTTGTATAGTAAGCAAACTACATAAATGGTTAAAGTGCAACAAAAATTATGTAACACGGAATTATTCCATTATAAAAGGTCTTAAAGAAACTTTTTTATTTTTATAGATGACTACAATATTTTCAGGCAATCAATTAATTTTAATTTGTTATATCTAACATATTTATAAAAAAATTGCAGAGAGGGCTAAACACACATTAACAGACACTAAAGGACTCATATATTTAATAATAAATAAATAAAAAATTACCTTAATAATAAAATAATTATAAATAATAAAATAATTTATTATTAAGTATTTTATTTTATTACCTTAATAATAAAATAAAATACTTAATAATACATTAATAATTAAAAATAAAATAATAAATTACCCTTAATAAATGGTTTCATAATTGACGATAGTTTATTGTCAAAGAAAAGAAAATTACTTTTGTTGTAAGCCAATGTTCATGCGATCTAAATTATCTAGAGCACTTACTCGTAAAATGTATTTTTTCCAAAGGTATCAATCACCATCTTCGTGAAATGATAAAATCGGTTCAATAACTAAGAGTTATATTGTGTCACCGTAAGATTATAAAAACGGTTAGTTTATAATTTAACTCGTGAAATTATAAACTATCTGAAAATTCACTAGAATTCAAAAACTACTACAGTATGCTCAATATATGTAATTAGTAAAAAATATAATTTATGTACTAATGCCACCGCAGCTACAGATTAGGATTATTTTTAAGTGCAGGTTAGATTAGGTTAGAAACTTTTAAATTTAAAAATAACTAAGCTAACTTAACTGAACCTGCACTTATATATCCATATACCTGCTGAAGTGTTAGTACGCAAATACCAAAGTCACAGTATTACATACAGTTAAAGTACAGTATCTTAATTGTTTTTTTTTTCATTTTCGAATATATTAAAAAAGTATTCTCCATACACCATACTTTACATCACATAATAAATAAAGTTTCATTTTATTGACATCTTTTTAAATTCCTAGCTCTGTGGTCACAATACGTATTGGTCGATTTTGCTGTAAAAACGACCAATCAGGGCCAGCGGTTAAAGAGTTTACAATTTAAGGATAGTTTATAATTTCGCAAGTAAGATTATAAACTAACCGTCTTTCTAATCTTACGGTGACATATCGTCGGTGCGCCTGCCAAAACCGTTGTGTGTATTTTTTTTTATTCGTTAGATAGCATAAAAATAGCACTGGGCATAGCCTACAAAACAAATATGTAGTATTTCCGCCTAGAAGTAAAATTTAACAAAACTGATATGTGCATTTAATTTTTTTTCTGCAATGAAAAATCGGTTATGTGTAGCTATATCATCCAGCAGCAATGGTTCGATGACATTATGAGGAACCGTCACTCGAGCCTTCTGCTACAGATTTTTTTGCTACATAACTTTTGGAGTATCAGGTTGGGTATGTCCCTTCCACTTCTAAGGGGAATGAAGAAGGAATGAATGATGAAGGGTACATTTTATCATTTTCGCTTGTATCACAGTTCAAACATAATATATTTTGTCACCATACTGCATTTATAATTTTTTGGTAAATTTATTAATTAATGAATAAGATTAAAAACACATAGAGGTTTTGGCAAGCACAATGACCATATACTCGTATACCATATGACACGCTACGAAACCACCATCCGAACAAATCTTAAGATTATAGATTATTCGATAAATAGACTGTACAACAAAAAAAATCTTTTAAATTTGAATTAGTAATTCTCGAGATTATGTGTTAAAACAAACATTTCAGCTTTCCAATATAAATATAGCAGTATATATAAAGATTATTAAATTAATATTTAAGTTCTATAAACCTGTGAAACAGCTGTGGAACTTGCACTAACACCTGTTGAATACTTCCCGTTTCTGGGACATTTGCCACAATTACTTTGCCAGCATAGTTATGACATTTCCGATTTATAATAGACTTTATCTCCGGCAAAGAAATAGATGAAAACAGTAATGTTTGCCTGAAAATTGAGCAAAAATTTAGTGTTACTCAGTACCACTATAACATTACTAGTTATTTTATTAAGTTATAATAACAACAGTTTAATTTTATCTTTTGGGTTAAAAATTTTTTTAACTTTAGGTATTAGTATTACTCCAAAATAAAATAAATTACACAATTACCTGTAATACTTAGTCCAACCGTTAACAGCCCATGTACGCACTCTCGAAAAATCTGTGCCATGAGTTTTCTTAGGTTGTAAATGGAAATGGTCCAAAATGTGGATTAAATGATCCCAATTTTGCATATGAAATACATCAGCTTGGTCCATGACCAGCAATTCTATTGCAGCCAGGAAGTCATAATCCCTGTCTTCTTCACCTTCCGCACCAACTATCATGCGGAGACCGAGAGGTGACGCTACAAGGATATCTGATGCATAGAAGTCTGTGTATAGCTGTAACAGCATAATATTGTTTTATAGCTTGACGCAGTATCCCACATATAACAAGGTAGGCAGAGGGAATCCAGTGTAACACTGGCATTCCTTTCCCCATGTTCCTCTCAATTTTTCGAGACATAGTTCGCTGATTGGCGGAATTCAACGGTGCCTTTTGTAACACTACCAAGTAAAATAAGAATAATTCATTTTCCAAGTGAATATGTCGAGTTCAGCCACTCAGCTCCCTGTACCTAAGATTAGTTATTGCATGAAGCAAAAAAAAGTTTGTATTATACGTAAATAGATGAAAAGTACCTTTAACGTTTTCTTTGTTAAGCTCATACCCAATCTGAATGTATCATCTGTATTTCCACTAAACAATAGCTCATAATCTTCCGGCTTTGGATTTTTACTGGGCATTAGTATTTCACCTCCAGTGAAGTCATCTTCAAATCTATTCTTATTTATTACTTGTCCAGCTTCTTTTGGAACTAATATATCTATTAATGTCTTCACAACTCTGTAAGCTGCATCTTTAAATGGCACTAATATAAGTACCTAAAACAATTTTTAAAATATATAGCTTAGTAGTGTAAAATATAATTTTAAATATAGTATATCAAATGATTTAGCATGTTTTTTTAGCAGCTTTAAATTTTTTCACACATTCAGCAAAGCCAGAGGTAACCTGGTGTTAAGACATTTCTTATGTTTGCAAAGATTTTCTTTATCAAACGGGAAAAATAAAAAGACGGATCCTCCATAACGGATTGAACCCATAACATTTTCTTTACTGTCAGGTACTATCCCACTGCACCATAATGGCTTCATACAAAATAATGAGGCTGAATAATATTATGTTCCACGAGAGCCTAAAATATCATGAATTCTCTGTAGGGATAAATAATTTCAATATCTACCTTTGGCCTCACTAATCCTTGGTCTCTATAGTCATCGGGTACTTCATTTTTTTTTGATAATTTTGCATTATGGTGCAAAATTTTTGTACGTGTCTTTAACATATGATTAACAACATGTAAACAGTAAGCAAAACGTATTTCTTCCGCATTACTAAATGTTCTACCTGAATAATATAAATCTTGATAGTTGTTAATTATTGAAAATATTTCTTTCTGTAGAGGTGTAAAAATTTCTGTGAGGTCTAAGTCTCTCTTTATTAAATTCTTTTTGTTTGCTGATACAATATTTCTAGAAATCTGTGGTTTTACATAAAGTTCATTCCAGTCAATGTTTGTCAGTACTTGAGGAGCTGATGCCAATGGAGCATACATTTTGTCTTCTAATATAGAAAATGAGGATTTTGGTTTTCTACTTGCTGTTTCTACGGGCAGGGGAACAGTAATAGTAAGATCACCTAACTCTGTCCAAGATTTATGAATTTGTTTTTCAGTAGGTGGAACACTAGACAAGGACACAAGCAATTCATTATCTAAATCATACTGCAAATGCTTCACAAAGGGATCATTTTTATCAGCATCAGTTTCATTTGGCAATTCTTCTATAATCTGTAAAAAAGAGTACAAATAATTAATACATATTTATTAAGACAATGTGCATATTTATGAAGTTTTAGTGGCAACAGAATTTTAAGTAAAAAATGTTATTAAAAATTGTACATCAAGCCAACTGTGGTGCAGGGTCACGGCATCTGAATGTAAGCATGACAGTGGCGATATTAATTCCTAATAGGCATAAGTATTTTTTGTTATTTTCTTCCTACAAGACAAAGCAGTAAGAAGACAAAGTGCAACATTGATTTCTGCCACTCGACATCTACCTACTTTGCTATATGGGAGGAATGTACTGTGAAGCTAAAAAAAAGAATAATACCCCAGCAGCACTTTCATATTCATCTTCACTAATACTACTTTCATCACTTTCACTTCCAACAGTTTCTTTTCTCGAAGTACTATTATCTTCCAATATATTGTCCTGATCACTATTGTGAGATCCTATGCTATCAGAATCATCATCAGTATCCTCATCATTGTCACTTTCAACATAAGTATTATTTTTTTTACTACTGAAAGATGAAACTAATTGGTCAAAGGCATCAACAGCCTCTTCCTCTTCGCTTTCCGAATAAGTCAATTGCTGTTTTAAAAATCTATCTTCTATTTGCTTCTTTTTTGCAAATTCTTCTTGATTTTTTTGTTTATCTTTATATCTATTAAAAATGGCTTTTTTATTAATAACGTCTTGTTTGTTAGACTTTTGTTTTCTATTATTATTAGATTTTAAAAAACCTTTTCTTTTATTGTTAAACTTCTTTTTGCCTTTTCCCATTTTTATGAGATTAAATATTCATTATTCATAGGATATATTTAATTTATCATAACATTTAAAATAGCCTTCAATTGGGGAGAAATAGAAAATAATAGTCAGTTTATATATTGATGAGACACCACAGATTTTATTATTTTTGTACAAATAATAAGTACTGTATGTTTTAAAGAACAACCATATTCCAAGCAATCACCAATATAGATCACAGAACAAATTTATATATCATTTATTTATTATAGATCTACCAAGATCTACCTACCATGTGGATTTGACATTGACATTTATAGTTTGGCATTTGATAGATTATCTAGTCTATGAAAATTACATTAGTTTTGGTAAATATTAATACAACTTGTATTACTTGGAAATGTAGTGTACTGTTTTAGATTATTTTTAGGTACAATACCGTAACAAGTGATAAATAGAAACATTTCTAGACTTCAAGTAACATTTTTATAATAACTGTAAAATAAAAATAATATTTTTTGAACTCATACCCCAAAACTTATTACAGTAATTTACTTTTTGATTTCAAAAAAGCATAATTCGGTAGTATAATCTATCCCTCCTAACCTCTGCTATATCTCTATTCAACCCACGGCAATAAAACGTAATTTATTTTTCCTTTCCCTAACTTTACGTTAGTATAAGGTCTTTATAGTAAAAAAAAATATATATTAAAATTTAGTAGAATTACAGACGAAAATTATAATCTCATTAAGGGGATCACCCATATGTAGGAGCTCATTTTTTTTCATAAATTGCTTTCTTAATGTGTTTAGAATACGGTAGTAGTGTTGTTTTGAAAACGCAAAGTCGACTTAAAGATAGACTAGGTAGAAGAAGCAGCTGCTTGAGCGCTGAGTCGTTAGTGTTTACAGTCGGCTTTATACCTAGCATCCTTTTATATGTATTTGTTCGTTCATACAAGTTTCTACAGAATTCAAAAGGAATTTCTATAATTAGAAGAAGAGGAAGGAATACTCAATACACCAGGTATCGCCGATTGAGGGTAAGTTAAGATTTTCACATTTAAGCGGACTTAAAAACTTTAAACGCGTTTCTCTAAAAACTGTGTTTTTCAACCTAACTTCATTGTATTTTATAAGCGACTCGATCGAATGATTTCAAAAATCAAATTCTCCCAAATTATTTATTTTTTTATAGCAAAAAACAAAAACTCACGAAACAAACGCAAAATTCACGTTTTTTTTTAAATGTCTATCAAAAGTCGAATTATTGCTATTTTCATTTGGTTATTAATAGTTCACTCCCTGCATTCAGGCTCACAGATTAAAACGCCGTTTACTTTTTTGTTTCTGATAAGCCAATCACCCAGAATCGTGGAGGAAGTGTGTGTCCTTTTTTACAAGCCGTATTTTTCACAACGCTATAACACATCATACTTCTAACTACAAATTTATATTGAATTTTTTTAACTGTTATTTTTTACTTTTAATATTGCTTCAGTAAATCTTGAATTTACTGAAGAAATATTAAAATAAAAAAAAAACACTTAAAAATTGACAGATCAACAATTTACCAATAACTCGCAACAAACACGTCAAGTTTGATGTTCATGCACGTTTCGCGTTTGTCATTCTGCATAGTTCTTGCTACAAAATGAAATATTTAAAACAAAAAAAAACCTAATTACTTACGTTAATTTTAATCAATTTCAGATTTATATAACATATTTCTTTCTCTTGTGTACTCATTAATTAGACAAGAATTAAAAAAGACGAGAAGAAGTATATTTGTATATTTATAAGTAAGAAGTATATTTTTTTCATATAAATATAACATTCAATCATCGATGCCTTTAATATAATTGTATATGTAAAGGCCAAACAGTTGGCACGAAGCTGTAGCTTAGCTATTTGTATTATAATTGATATTCCGTGATTATAGTATCAACATCTATTTTATCATCGCGGGTACGCTATAAAATGGAAAATCGTATAAGATTTTATAGTGAGATCCGTGAACAAAGATATCATGATGAAGATGTTTCGACGAACACCTCATCAGATCAGGTATGAAGATGTTATAAGTTTTAATATTTACATTTAGTTATTTGTAATTATTTTATTGTTAATATAATTTGTACCGACTTTCCAGATTGATGTTGAACATGTTATTAGTAGGATATACAAATATTTTGAAGAAGATGCATCTATAGATCCCGAACTTCCTAAGCTTCACAAAGTTTCTCATGCCCGTTTTTTAAAAGAATGTCTAAGAAATCTACCTCAAAGCTATAGCTGCCTAGAAGCAAGTAGACCATGGTTAGTATATTGGATATTACATGGTCTTTGGACTTTAAAAGATATGCCTGATTCAGAAACATTATCAGAAGTTGTAAATTTTTTATCTCACTGTCAAAACAAAGATGGTGGTTATGGTGGTGGACCTGGGCAACTCTCACATCTTGGAACAACTTATGCAGCTGTCAATGCATTAAGTATTATTGGTACTGAAGAAGCATACAACTCTATTGACAGAAGCTCTTTACAGAAATTCTTGTGGACTGTTCGAGATGTTGATGGTTCATTTGCTGTGCACATCGGTGGAGAACATGATATAAGGGGAGCATATTGTGCTGTTAGTGTAGCAAAATTAACAAATACTTATACTGACACATTATTTGATAAAACAGCAGAATGGATTGTTAGTTGTCAAACATATGAAGGTGGATTTGCTGGTTGTCCTGGAATGGAAGCACATGGTGGTTATTCTTACTGTGGAATAGCTGCTTTAGCATTACTTAATAGGACTAAGCTTTGCGATATTGATGCTTTGCTTAGATGGACTGTAAACCGACAAACAAGTCTTGAGGGTGGGTTCCAAGGCAGAACAAATAAACTAGTAGATGGATGTTATTCATTTTGGCAAGGTGCTATATTTCCTATTGTTAGCGCAATAATGTCTCAAGGTTAGTCTGACTTGTCTGATCTACATACTATAATTAAATTAACCTTTAGTATTTAAAGTTCACTTACAGCACTCATATGAATTATATGTATGATTTAATTTCAGATAACAAAGAAATGATAGAGACAGTTTTGTTTAGCCAAGGTGCCCTGCAAGAATATATACTTATATGCTGCCAGGCAAATAATGGTGGGCTAATTGATAAACCAGGAAAGTAAGTACTGCACTATACTAAGAACATTTATAATATGAAAAACAAATGTTTATACTTAAAAAAACAAAATGAAAAGAAAGTTTACATAACTTTATTTTTTTATAATAAAAATTTATATTACTTTCAGAGCTCGAGATATATACCACACATGTTACACATTAAGTGGATTATCTGTTGCTCAACATGGTACGGGTGCTTCCGACCCATACATTGTTGGGGCACCGAAGAATGAACTTAACAGAATACACCCATTACATAATATTGCACCACATCTTGCCTATAACGCTTTACATTATTTTATTAGACATCCACCCCCAGTTAAAGATAATAATTGATAATATATCTTTTTTAATACTCAAGAATAATTTAAATTTCTAAAGTTATCTTAAAAAAAATACTAATATTGGTAACCTTTTATTGACCAAAGTGAACTATCAAACTATTTATAAGCAATTATTTATTATATTTTAATAATAATTGCATTTTTGTGATATTTTCAAAGATTGGATGTTTAAAGTTTAAATTTCTTATTTATCATTATATTTTGATGATTATAATAATATCAGTAGAAAAATCGTTTTTAGATTGTTATATTTATCAAAACAGCATAAGGTTTTTACATAAAAATTATATCTTATATATAACATATTTTAGTCCGTAACACTTGTGTCTTAAACAGGGATATTATGGATGTAACATTTTGTATTTAAGAATACTGTATCAATTTCGGTTACAGATTTAAAATTATTTTGAATAACTCATGACTTCCAGATAATTTAGTTTATGCAGTAATATTAAATTTAAAAATTATTTTTATAAAATTATATATTATTGTTAGTTTCTGATTTTCTTTGTATTTTATATTTATGAAATTATCAAAAAAATATATATAGATTTCAGTAACAGTTATGAAACTCGATAAAATCCCTGATTGATATGAAAATAATCAGCTAAATCAAAATCACTTATCTGACTAGATGTTAACATTGACTTGATTTGGGAGTGAATTATATAAATGTTTAGGAATCTCAGATGTTCTATTATACAATTTTAGTAATAGAAGGAAAAATTATATATTCTAGATTATATTGAACACATACATACACTAGCACATAGAGCAAATACTTTAAGTGGAAGTCATTGATAAATTTCACCATTTATTATTCCTGTAATGAATGTAAATAAATATCGCAACATGTCTGTTTTGTCAAATCTTACACAAACCTTTTTAAAATATTTTTTTTATATCACTAAAATTTCAATTCCTGTAAACAAAATTTTATTATCTATTTTATGAAATATATTTTGTGACTGCATAAAAATAAACTTAGTAAAGTTAAACCAATTATATGTACATTTTTATTTTTAACCATAATACATAAAATGAAAATAATTAAAAAATTACGCCAACTACATATCTATCCATAAACTTGTATTATACATGACCCTTTCATAAATGCAGTCCTACCAATATCTTAAAAATAACTGAACCTTCTGAGAACTGAAGTTCGAGAAAACTAAATATTCCCCCTAGGTTGAAAATATCTCATTGAATCAGAAAGGAAATACACAATAGGAGTAATATTTTGGAAAAACATACATATTTATGTCAAGCTGAAAACCTTTTTTTAAACTGGGTAAAAATTATACCTTACAGTAGAACAACGGGTTTGAATATTTTAAAATTTAATACATATATATAAATTTAATTTATAAATAATGGACAAATAACCTAAAATTCCATTATACATATTAATTTTCTTCCTAATATTAATCTACATTAATTTTATAAATCATTCAGAGCATATTTTAACAATTTATACAAAGTTATTTGGGTTAATAGCATATAATTTAAATTATATTGATCTACATCAGCAAATAGTAACTAATGTGCTTAGTTTAAGTATTGGGAAACTAAATCAACACAAATTCTTCTGATTCCATGTCTGTGTCACTATCTTGAATATTTGGGGCAGACCAGTGTTGTTCAGTTTCAAATATTGAATATCTTATATTTGGTGGGTTCATCATTGCAGATCGCGATCCATTATGTAGAGTAAATATAGGATATTCATTGTTTGCAGACACACCTTGTGGAATTAAGAATGATCCTATTATATTAACAAATGTTTCAAAGTCATGATGAGTTGCAAGATAGAAGCCAAGACAGCACGATGGGTCCATTTTACTGATAGGCATTTTTCGGGGAGAGCGGCAGTGAAATGTTTGTAAAGAGAAGTTGGGTTGCCACACATCAACCATTTCTTGACAATAATGTGGATCTAAATGTATCAACCTGTCATCTTGGTAACCAACAAAATATAAAGAATGTTTAGGTCTGCCACCAATTATTCCAATACAAAAGTCTAATGTTAGTAAGGAGGTTAAGCAAGGGCCATAAATTGGATTTAATTTATCAGTACCTAGTTTTACTGGTACCAATAAAATAAGTGACTTCCATGATCCATTAGGTACCCTACATTGTGAATATACATCTTGAATGTATATTGTAGAATCTTGAGCAACATAAACTTCTAGTTTATCAAATTCATAATTTTCTTTTGAGGCTGCTATTATAACTGACTTCAAACAATGTGCAACAGAGGCAGGTCCATACCAATCACCTGGTTTTTTTCCTAAAGCTTCTCCTAAGCTTACCATTTGATGTATAGACAGAGGGCTGTTTACTGAAGATTTATCACCAAACCATTTAACTATCATACGATGTAAACAATCTTCCTGAAATTCTCTAGCATTTTGTATAGGCCTGTCAGGAACCCAACGCCATGATCTACCAAGAAAATGGCACAATAAAGCCTGTGCCAGCATCATTTGGCCACTGCGTAACATACAACCCCAACCACAATCTGTGGTAAATGTAGAACCTGGTATTATAGGAAATTCTCTTCTATAGGTCATCCAAAGTTTACTTATAAAATCTGATTTGAATCCCTCAATACCCTCAACATATATTTGTTCCATAGGATCATGAGCTGTGGCTTCTGTACCTATCTCTGTTGATGATTCTAAAGAACCACTTGGACTTAACTTACGGTGATAACATCGACCCAAAAGCCAGACAGGTGACTCTTTAGAAAAACTAGTTTTTAACTTAACTGTCCATCCAAATTTAACATTATTCCACATGGACAGTAGACGTGATTCGACTTTTCCCTTGAGATCAAGGAGATCCTCTGAACTGTCACGTGTATTATCTTTAGATGTGGCGGCTTTACCTTCGACCTTCATGTTTTTCGCAACTTGCACATCACGGTTAGCATTGTTAAGCGTAGAATTAGGCAAAAAGTTGCTACTTGAACCATTCATCATATTTTACAAAACACATAGTATCTTTTACTAATTCAACAAAACAGAAAAACTTATCAATTCACTTCAATTTAGACAGCATTGCTTTGAAAAATTGTCGTAATTCATAAAATATTTGTTCAGGATTAGAATCAATATTGAAAAACATCTTAAATATCATGTCACGAATCCATCAATAACACTTTAATATTCGACATTGTTTTCTGTTTGACATTCTCATTTAATGTCACAAAAACTAAATTGTATAAATATAAATAATCATTGGTCTATTTCAATAAGGAAAGACATGTCACGCCTAAAGTCCATAAAGCATGAAATAAAACATTGTCACATAATACATCGATTAAGCTCTTGATATTTGAAGTCAGCATACGCTAGTAAAAATATCTTAAACTGTTTTATATTAAATAATACTTTATTAAAATAAAATACATTTTTTATTAAAACTAGTTCTTAACTATAAGAGTGCTGGTAGTGTAATCGCTTTATCCTTTTCGTTTTTCGATTGAGCAGTATGCTGTTGGCCTTATGGGCCTCTACAGCGTCACCGGGCTTTGGGAGGCCGAGCTAGAAGAGCTCTGACCTTGGCATATAACATTTTTTTTAAATTAATAATATTTATTACAGCAATAAAAAGGTTATCCCTTAATCCTTAACCAAACAAATTTTGATATCAATAGTCAATACCAAACCGAAAACTTTCTAAAACATTTTGTAACACTCAACTGTACTCGCAGGATAGCTCTTTCAAGCACTTAAAATTCTTTTGGTGTGAAGGTATGAATCTCCAAAACATGACAATCGCAATTCGTTGAAGAAAATCGATGTGCGAGTCTTAACTACTCGCCCATCGAGGGTTCCGTATCAATCAGGATTTATAGGTCAATGTGAAGTGTAACTTATAAAAGTAAACAAACTTAAGTGTGCGCATTTGAACTCATTTATTTCAATATATGTCTCTTACATATCTTTTATTCTTTTTTAAAAACAATTTTTATTCGAGTTATTCCTATTACTAATCTACGGTATGTTATCATCGTCATTCATCGTACAAACACGCCTAAAAATTGAAAGACAACATGAAATAAGAAGTGTCAAGTGACATTTGTTTTGTGTTTGACTTTTGACTTAATTATCTGGGCTATGTTGTTCGTTGCGTATCTCGACAAGGCAATTGAAAAATATTTTTGTACTAAATAAATATTTTAATGTACTAGATAAAAAATCTTAATGCTATATATATTTGTAAAACCATAATCTATATATAATTATACTTAAATATTTTACAGTGCCTATAATCGATTATTAGTGATTTTTACTTTATAAACAGATTAAATAGGTTTAGTTTACAAAAATGATGCCTGGAAGAATTGGTCATATGCCGATCGCGACTGAGAATCCTCTAGGACTGTCTTGGCATGATTCTGCTTGGATTCCCTCACTCAACCCATCGAATATAATGGACTATTTTTCAGAAAGATCTAATCCATTTTTTGATCGCACTTGCAATAATGAAGTCGTTAAAATGCAACGTCTTAGTATGGATCAATTGCAGTAAGTGTTATTTGTTTATCAAGTTACATAGTCAATATTGACAATACATACATATAAATGAACTAAATATGTTTTTCTTTTAGAAATATGACTGGATTAGAATACATATTGCTTCATGTCCAAGAACCAATTTTATATGTTATAAGAAAACAACATAGACATAGCCCTCTTCAAACAATACCACTTGCTGATTATTATATAATTGCAGGCATAGTTTACCAGGCTCCGGACTTAGCAAGTGTTTTAAATTCAAGATTAGTAAGTTTAAATATATTTGTGATAAGTTTAAAAAAAAAATTCTTTTTTTTTTCGAATAATAAATCGCAGTCTGCTATATGTAGAACAAATGTGTGTATAGTTTTAGTTTAGGTACAAAATGAGCAAAATTGTAAAAAATGCATTAATTTATTTTCTAAAACATATTTTTTAATATACTACCTATAATTTTTAATACCACAAACATCTTAAAATAAGCTGTTGATTACTAAGTCTTAACCTATCATGATGCTAATAATATAGATTAAAATGTAGTGAATATTGTACAATGTACTTTAGATTGTATTAGAGTATTATATTGATAATATTAATATTGATTTGGAGTAGAGAATCAAGTTAAATACTATAAATGATAATCCAGTAATTTTAAACTTATTTTATATTTTCTTTAACTATAAACTATTTATAAATAAAAAAAATTAGTTGGGGTAAAAAAAATTTGCATGTGCAACATATAAATATACAAACTTTGATACATGTTTTAGTTGTCTGCTGTTCACCACCTCCAGTGCTCATTTGAAGAAACTATGACATATTCCAAATATCACCCTAGTAAAGGATATTGGTGGGACTTTAAAGCTAATAAATCTGGTAATCATTTTCATATATTTAAAGATCTTTCCTTGAAAGCTTGTAAAATTATAATATGTTTGGCTATCCTTTTTTGCAAACGTATCAATTATAAAACAAATATTGATATAATAAATAATTTTAATAGTGTAGTTACTCTGCATTACTTTAGACAAAATTTTTAACTATTGGGTTTCTTTTTTTTTTCGTTTTTTATACATAATTGTTTTATATATATGTGTTATATTAATCATAGGGCCTTTCAATTTGGGACAATCTGCTCCAAAGGAAGTATCAACTACACCAAAAGAAGAACCATCAACACTTTTCCAACGCCAAAGGGTTGATATGTTATTGGCCGAATTAGTGAGACAATTTCCTCTACCGGTGACTCAAGCTACTACAAACCAAGTAATTCTGAATTTTTCACAATTTTTTTTGCCTCATTTTTATTATGTAACAGAGTGGAAGAGGGAATAGAACCACCACCTGAAGAACTTACTGACTTTATCATATTTCATAAACTAAAGAACTTATATTTAATGGACATTGTTTTATAAAATTAAATTTTATTATTACAGAATGGTGTCACTGTGAAAACTGAAAATATAAATGATAAAAGTAATGATAAAGCAGCAGATGGAGTTTTAAATAATGTAACTATAAAACAAGAACCCATAGATCCTATGAGTTCTGAACTGAGTAATGGAAATATGCAACATATGGAAATCAAAACAGAGATTAAACAAGAAAATATGAAACCCCCACCTGAAAAGAAGCCCAGAATGTAATAAAATGTTGTAACAAACCAATATATATATTTCTAAGGATGAGATTATAATATATAGCCCAACAAAACTTTTATTGCATATGGGAAACACGCGAGGTAAACTAAACTAACTAAAATTGCGCAGAACGCGTATTTTGAATTGCGAGGAATCGGTGCGGCGTGTGACTGGGCGGTCACAATACTGCAATACAGTCGAGTGCAACACTGTCACTTCATTAATATGAAATATGATTATAATATAGTAATATTATAATAATTATTGTGTTAGCTTAAGCAACAGGCAAAATCAAGTGGTGGGTAAGCAAATAGAAAAAGTAAATAAACAACTGAATTGAAATTATTACAATGGGGCTACATACAAATCTTCAATCCAAATTCAATAAAAAAGTAAAATTTATAAAGTAGTTTTAATAAGGTATTACATAAAAGAATAAAAATAATAATACATGCATAAAAATTGTAAAAAATAGTTGTATAAATAGTCAAATATAAAAGCAAAAAATTAAGAGGAATGGCGCTCAGTTACAGTGTTAATTTACAAAACTAATTAGTAATAAAATGAAAATAAAATCAAAATACGTAAAAATTAAGACAACTTTGCTTGATATTCGATTGTGTTATTTAAAAAAATACAAATACTACGGATAAATAAATTTTTTTAATAACTAAGCAAATATTTACAAGAATGAAGATCTATTACGACAGATGAGACAAATATAGATCCGTCACTTATTTTTTAGAAAGCTTATCCAGCCTCCCCTTATATCTATTTATAGCCGACAGGATTTCTTCCTTTATAGTGTTCATTTTTAGTTCCTTATGTATTTTGGTATTGGTAACAAGCCACGGTACTTTACATATACATCTGAGTATTACATTCTGCATTATTTGCAGTATTAAAATATTAGAATTGCTACAACTACCACACAGTTGTATGCTGTGAGTACAGACAGGCTTAAGGATTGTTTTATAAAATATAAATAAATATATATATGAGTTGGTGAAATAGGAAGAGGAATGAGAGGGGATTTTGAGGATAAGATTTTCTTGGGATTGGAGGGAACGAGCGTGTGAATTACGTAAAAACTCAAATCGTTCTTTTAGGTACGGCGGAGTTAAAGGATTAAACAGCACATAGTACATCTAGCCACTTGAGGTTTTTGCGAAATTCGGATATGTGGTCATATTTGCGGAGACCAAATATAATAAGTGTAAATAGGATATATATATGTGAATAAACATCATGTTTCATTAGTTATATAAGCAGTAGATTAGAATTAATTAATCATGTTACTTTTCGGGCTAGTCTTGATTTTATTCTCGACAACAATGTATGGATCTGTTGATTATTTTTCAATATTTAGATATGTTCATAAAATTTTCGTTTTGTATAATTTACTACAACCTAAAGTTGATCAGATATTTTAATTATCATATAGGTAAATGTGTAAAACAGCATAACAGTGTAACACTGATCGTTTTCTGCGCATACATATTCTGCACAATTTACCGAGTGTGCTTTCCATATGCAATAAAGGTTTTATCGGACTATACTATACTATGTAGGGAGTTACAGTAGCACAGCCAATGTCTGAAGTGGTTGACAGCTATCAAACAGTACCAATATCTACTAGATTGTTGTTATCTGCCAAGCTGGTCTATCTTCATGTTAATCTATTTGTCTTTGGGACTAATCCAAACTTACCCAAAACATAATATGACAATTTAAATTATTAACAAATCTTAGAAGATTGTAGCATTTGGGGTTCCGTTATCTTGGACTATTCGCTAGAGATAAAGTGTGAAGTTAAGTTAGAATTATAGTTTTTATAAAATATTTGATGAATATTCATCTAGCCCTGGTAAACATAATTATTTAGTATTTGTACACATTTTCAATTTATGAACACACTATTACATTACATAGTTTTGTAAAATTCATAAAATTTTATTATTTGTAAACTAATATTTAATAAGTTTGCTTGGCCAGTAGTGTGCTTTATGCAATGACCAGATGGCTATTGTTTTTTATAAGTACTTGAAAAAAGTTATTAAAAACTTTGATTCACTCTTAATGTTGTATTATTTATGTTATTATCTCTGAGAACTCTTGTATTGTACACTAGAGTTTCTTAAAATATATATCATTATTTTCCTTTTGCTTGTTGTATAGATTGCCAACATTTTCATTTGAAATGCCACCATTAGCACAAATTTGACAATTTACATTTTCAATATTGCTTGACCTCCTTTCCTCTAAGCTTTCAGAGTAATGTGTTCTGAAAAGTATAAAAGAGACTTAATTGCCAATATTGATTTGATAACTGCTACCAAGAGTCATGATCGTTATGCATAACACAATATAAATATAATAATTTACTCACTTTGCTTCATGATACCCTAATTTCAACCCAAAGCTAAAACCCTGTTCATAGCCCATGTCAAAGGAAGATTGAAATGTTGAAGACTCGCCATCTACCACTCCATCAGAATATCCTATCTAGAATTTTATAAAGTATATCATATTTTAATATCAAACTAAATTTCAGTAAATATCTTAAACTCAATAAAAATAACCTTGTTAATATTTTCAACTGTTCTAGTCCAGTTTTTAGAAGATATACTTATAGTTTCGTCTATCATTTTAAATAATTATAATACATAATATAAAATAACTATATTATCGCTTATTCTGTTGTCTTTTTCCTAAAGGAATGTTTATTTACAACTTTACAAACAATCGGGTGATCAAATGGTCATGTTCTCTATATTAAATTGACTTTTCCCATATTTTTTGACATTGACAACCCATGAATGAACCCAGTGCTGTCAGTTGATAACTATAGATAACTTACCACGCTTAGAATAGCATAATCATACCATATCACTGAAGCCTATTAACCTTAGGAGCTACTTCATGTATTTAAAATAAAAATCATAATTAATAAAATGATATTGAATTCGACCTTAACCTTAAAAGGATAAGAATAAAATTTGCCTTTTAAGAGCCAATACGTCTACTACGGAACGTTATTTTAAATGGAAGAAAAGGTCTTAGTAATTCAAAAAATGTTTGATCTTAATAAAATACTTTAAACAGACGAATATCATATTCAATAGTATATACAATCTTATTATTTATAATAAATGCTTAAGCAAAATTACAAATTAAAAACATGAAATATATATGTTTTATATGTTATATGGCAGTTCTCTCAAAATTGTTATTTTAAACAAAAAAAATGTTAATTTTAAAACCAGCGTGTAAAGCTTAAAAAATTGAAGTGTGTTTTATGGACAATGACACTTAGTGTAGAATAATGATAAGCATCTGATGGAAAATGATGTAGTGGTATCAACAATGATATATGTTTGTAAAGAATTCATATTTAATACTTTCTTACTTAACTTCACGCTGTTTTACTAGTGGGAAAGTCAGAGAGAACGGAGCGTAAATCGCTATGGTCTCTACATATCACTTTCACCACTGCCACTTTATGCTTTTTACAAGACCTTCCTCCAGTATCTTTGATGCTTGCTGTGTGTTCGTTTTTTTCTATTCCTTCATCATCGATCCATTCGCACGTTCTTCTACATTCTCACCGTAAAAAGTATGATTGACTTATGTGGATCAATATATTTAAGTTTAAGTTATGAACACGCGAGTTCTTAGAATGCTGTCCTTGGATCAAACCAATATGTAGTCGTTGTTAGAATAAGGGGTTTATTTTCATTTAGCAGACGCATGAGACGTCCAAACTAGGAGTCGAATTATCACATAAGAAGCAAAATATTAGATAAGGTTATTCCAAAATATAAGGTTGTAAACCTAGAAGAATCAAGGGAAAATTTTGACCCCAAATCAAGAAGTTTTTTGAGCATTTATGAAATACGAAAAGATGTTTGACAGGGACTCAAAAAAGGAGAAGCATTGGTATTGGAGGAATGAACATCTCCGATGTCAAGCATGGACATGTTTCGAAGTTACCAGCATATGGGTAAAGAGCTGATAAGCTTAACCATAACATCAGGTCTTATAAATCACAAGCCCTCGCTAGGGACAACAGATATGTATATCCCAAGACTGTTCTACTATGTTAACGAAATATAAAGACATATTAAATAGAGAAGATGGTTTGATTTTTTTTATGACCGAAAAGGAGAAGAGCTTGGTTGCCGTTAGGGTATATAATATCGATGATATAGAGAAAGATCATGAAAAAACGTGAGGAACCCCCGACGAGATTGACGAGTGGTGAATGGCGATAGTGGACGAAGTGTAACATACACAGAGCAGAGCTTTAAGTGCTCCGTTCTCGATGACTACCCCGATAGGGATAAAGCGAGATGTTAAAAAATAAGAGCAATGAAAAGGAAATAAAAATAAACATACTATTAATAGAAATCGTTCAATTTTAGATATCTTTTTATACTTATGTAAGCTGAAGCAGCTTTTGTACTGTTACATGGAAAATACCAGTAATAATATTTATAACGTTAATAAATAATCCATTACACTGAAACTGCCGTGGAGGTTATATAGCTTTAAGAATCAAAAGAATAGAATCCGAGAAAGGTTCACGGACAAAATTTTTGTACTATGTAAATTTTTAATCATAACTTGTTTAAGCATAAAAATTTCCCCACACGAATCATCCGTAAGTTACCTTTTAGAAATATGTCTAATTTTCAGGACTTCAGCCTCAGATCAGACTCATTCATATACTCTAAAAGCTAATTAAATAAAAGCTAATCATTATCTTCAATCAGCGTCATTGCCTTCTTTACCATTTTGATAGTAATGATGGTGCAATTAATGATGTTTTTATATAAAACACGTTTCCAACGTGTTTTATATAAAACTCTTTATCAAAAACTCATTCAAAATAAATAAAATATACTAGTTACAGATTTGTTCAATATGTCAATGTAAGTATATATTAACTACCACCGAAACATTTTTAATCTAAAAGCAGCAAATAAAAACCTCAATGACGATTGATATGCTAAAATTAGGAGGATGCAATTTAAGACTCATCTCTGCGTCACTAAAACTTCCATGGCGTCCGATACATATTAACGCTAATATTATTATAACACGATAATATTATTATAATCTAAAATAACAGAATATTATATAATGTTGTTTCTTTAAAACAAAAACCTGAGCGATCAATGATATGATTTTTATAAACTTTCTTGCGATCGATATTTGTCTAGTTACACCTACATTATAAGCACATTTTATTATTAAAAGCATTAAGATTTTTTTTTTCATAAAACTAGCAAAAAAAAAAAAAGTTTTATTACGAATATTTTTGAATACAAAATAGCTAAGAGCAACACCTGGCAACACCTAATCTCCACGTTAAATACTCAACTTTTTGAAGGTTTTTTCTTAAAATATATTTTTTAATCATTAAACTTGTCTAGACTACTCGTTTATTATTTAGTTAAGTATTTAATATGACATTCATCTTCTTAAAATAATATATCATTAAAAAAAACTAAGTAGTTTATTAGTAAAATGTTTACTTATTTCTAAAATTCAGACTGGGAATTTATTTTTTAAAAATAATATCATCCAAATGTTTACCCTCGCGTTCACGGCACTCATTCAATCTAACGCAAAATTTTTTATGACGGCTTGGCAAGTACGCTCAGTGATGGCTTCCATTTCGTGGCGAATATTTTGTTTTAATTGCGCCAGAGAAGATGGTTTGTTGCCGTACTATTTAGATTTAAGGAAACCCTACAGGAAAAAGTCCATCGGAGTGAAATTAAGACCATCGTGGAGGCCAATTTATATCCCCTCTTCTGGAGATTAATTTTCCTGGAAAAATCTCACGAACTCATGGTAGAGACACATTAGACGTGTGTGACGTCGCTCCATCCTGCTAGAACCATGTCCTTTGACTATAGCCAGGAGAATTCTGCCAGTGTAGGCAACAAAAAATCATCTAACATCTTCACATAACGTTCTGAGTTAACTGTAAGTGCACGTTGCCCCGCGTCTTCAATAAAGTATGGGCCGATTATTCCTCGCGATGACATTGTCGCCCATACGGTTACTTTTAGCGAATGAAGAGGTCTCTGATGCTTGGGTTTCGGATAAGGTGTACTCCAATAGCAACAGTTTTGCCTATTAACGTGCCCATTCAGATGAAAATGAGCTACATCAGAGAATATGATGTTGGCGAACGTTTGTAATCTCTGTTATCTCGTTTACGAATTCTAGCCTTTGAATAGGATCCTGGGGCTTCAACTCCTGCACCAATTGAATTTTATAGGGGTGCAGCTTTAGATCTTCGCGCAAAATGCGTTGAAGCGATGACCTATGCACGTTCAAAGCACTTGCACGCTTCCGAGTTGAGAGGTCAGGATCAACACAAATACACTGATTGACTCGTTCTACGTTTTCTTCTGTCCTCGATAACCTTGGCCGTGCAGATTTCAGGTTATCTAAAGTTGAGCCAGTCTCTTTAATCTTCTTTACCCAATTCCGAATGAGAAGTATGTGTGGCGCATCATTTAAGTGACGAAAATCACGAATATTGCAAAAAATTCGTCGCGCTACAGTCGCAGAATTACCGTTTTTGTAAAATTTACGCACGCACAACGCCCGGTCCTAAATTGCCAAAGTACTACTAACTACTAAATTCCCAAGAGCCAGGCTATCGAATGACATACCCCCCGCGCCCCTCTAATGCATTGCGTTCACGCAGCTAGCTGATCAAATATAAAATTTCTTTTGAGATACCTTGTATTTATATGAAAAAATTAGCCCACGTAGCATTTTTACATGTTAATTACACTAAAACGCCGGTGACGTTTCGATATACATATTAAAATTAAAAACAAACTTATTCGGATAGATAAATTTACTATGTTAGCTTAACTAGTTATTTCACATATCAATATTATATTGAGTAATACTTGATTTGTCTGGAAATTTTGTTCGTAAAATAAACATATTGTTAACTTCGGGTGTTGCATCAAGGGTTTCCAAATATCCAAACCAATAAATAACAAGACCAGGGCCAAAACGATTCCAATAGCACACAAGCTGTTCTTTTAAATATCCTAAATGATTTTCTTCATCTGCAAATAATGCCTTGCTTTCTATCCAATTGATTATAAAGCCATCAACAGCAATGGGGACATCTAGTTTGAAATCTGGTGTCTTATCATATCCTCGTATCCTCAAGATATTTTCATCACAAAATGAAATATTCATAATTCTTAACTCCCTTTCGAGACGTAACTCATACTCTAATCCAATGGATCTGAAACAAAAAACGAAATAAGCATTAATAAAAAAAAACAAGTTGTTTTTTCAATTAAAAATATTACTTTTTTTTAATTAAAAAAGGTTTATAAACTATATATGGTTTGTGGCTTAGTGAGGCAACATCTGGCTGTAAATGCTATGGTTGCGGATTCGATTCCCCACTCGCGTGAATGCTTATTATATTTAAATTATTCTTATTTCTTCACTGTACGACACGGAGCGGCGTCGAGTTCCGCAAATCAATATACTTTGACTCTAACATTAGGCGAAAAGGGGAAAATGAAATGTCTTTACACGAGCTTTCTTCTGTTGCTGCTGTTGATGTGTGTAAATTCATCTCTAGCGTGAGGTAATGATAGTAAAGAAACACATTCCCACAGCAAACTTATTCTGTAATACCCACGTTTCACTTCTGTAAAACAGCATTGGTACCAACACTGCAAAGTGTACATTCAAATGTGCAGCTGTGCTGACGTTTCTGCGTCTCATCCATGCAGGTAAGGCACCGTAACTCTATTACCGGCAGTGATACACCTTTCAGCATCCATCTTGTTTCTTTCATGTCTACTAAACATACTTCCCAAATTTACCACTTCATTCACTTGTTCTAAAATATCTTACCATTTTATTGCATTCCTTTCTTCATTTCTTTCAAATACCAGAACCTTTGTCTAACTTTTTATTTTAGTTATGCATTTGTAGAAATTTGTCTCATGATACCCTAACTTGGTCTCTTGTGTTTTTTTTTATTTAAAAATCAAAATTAAATCAGCTACAGGCTGTATCCTGCACACAGAGTGGGCAAAGGGACCCTGTGATAAGACACTATTCCTCGCTTTCTGACGAATTCTGGCATTGCATGGTGAGTTGCGGAACTTAACGCCGCTTTTTTATTACTTAGTATCATAATATATTTGATGATACTATAACAGTACTAACTATCTAAATAAAATTAAAACACATATCCCCAAGCTAAGTAACTCTAACATTTTATATCTATCATTTGGGACCTCAAGCACTAATGTATATTGGATAAAGTTTAAGCCTTAAATAAAAAATTTATACTTACTGCTTAATAATATCTGCATAAGGTCCATATTGATTATCATTCATGATACCCTGAAAATATAAATAGAATGTTGTTGTGGGAAAATTCTTATATTGCTAAGTTAGTACTAGTGATTATATAGGATTTTTTACCAAAAATACTTGATAAGCTAAATCTTTATTTTCTATTAAGGTTGTGTCCTTTAAATATTTCTTCACCATTGTAGAATCTGGAGTTACATTTTGCAATAATGATCTCACAAATAAAGCTGGGCTAACACCTTGACTATCTGCTAACCTGTAAATTTAAAGCATTTCATAATTGATTAGATTTGAATAATTGTGTGAAGATAAATACTGTTGGTTAAGTTAAGATGGCCAAATAGATTGTAGTTTATTATTGGCTGAAGGCAGTAAAAAAAAGGGATAATGTAAAAAAATATATTGGACTTTTCCCTTTTTCAGCTTTATTTTTTCTGGCATACCTGCACAATTTTAGATATGTTGCATGTTGAGTGGTAGAACACTATCAGGTTTTGCATGTGGGGTATGAGGAAATGCAACAAAATAAAATATTATCATTCTTCGAGTGGACTTCTAGCATGTAACTCACAAGCTGTGTTTACATTCAGACACCACTGGGCCACACCAGGCATTGTTTTTTGAATTTTTAACTTATCCAGGATCTTAGATTTATAGACATACAAGCTTGAGTTTAAATAAATGAGGCAGATAATAAAGTTATTTAGAAACAAATATGTATGATGTGTATGATATTTATTATCTTACTTAAGTATTACATCTCCTTTATTTGTATCTTTCATTAATTCTTCATATAAATCATAATATTTGCTTGATATTACAGGAGACTTTCGGTAACTCTGTTTCATAGACCTTTGTATAAGAAGAGACAGAATGCTGCCCATAGTTGATGGTAATACACTGTAAAGAAATAAATTACATATCGTTGTTACTTAATTAATATTTATTTAACCAAACGGTAGAAAAATATAATATCATAGTTAAACTTACTCTTTATACTTCTTTTTTAATTCTATTTCTGATTTTCGACTATAAGAAGTCAGTTTATAAAAATCTTTTACAATAGCGTTGTAAACTTTTATTGGCATTGGTTTAATTTCATGAGCATCCATATTTATAATTTTAAATATGACATTTATAAAAAGGCATATATGATATTATACACAATTTGCAATTAGTGAATATTAAGACTGCCGTTTCATTTATATTATAAAATTAAAAAACGTAAAATCTGTTGTGTCGTTACAATAATATTTGACAACCTTGCTTGACAAGTTGACAGTTTGACACCAGTATTACTCGGTAGCCATTATAGCTCTATAGCCATCATTATAGCTTGTAGGCGTGCCACACTAGCGAAATTTAATGTCCCGCGAAATCTTCGAACAACTTTTCACTATATAGTTGATCGAAGCTCAGAATGGAAAAGAGATACTAGAAATTGGTTGGTAAACTATTTATAACCGAATCTACACGGCACCGTACTTTTTCGTTTACTTACTGGTAAAATATGTAAAGAGAAATGCTTTGTCATTTATTTAGATTCACCAGTAGTGCATTATTTACCTAAAAAGATAAATGCGTTTAATTTTATTTTATTATTTATTGCTGTTCCTTATAATTATATCAAACTATGGAGATTAATATAAATTTATATGTTTTTTTTTATCTATACATATAATAAGGCCGCATTAAAATAAATTAATTCTTAAAAGTGAACTAAAGAGTCAAAGTAAGTAAAGAAAAAGTTGATATTGTAGTAAGGTCGTTGTAGCATTAGCTTGACACCAACTTCAAAATTATAAAATCTTTGTAAACTTATTTTGTTACTTTTTAGTTCGCTGTTAGAAATCGGTTTTTCTTTTTGTTAAAAATTAATTTATTTTACGATTTTAAGTAATGAGTAGACCTTAAAAGGACGAGTGGTGGTAGTGGTTGTAGTAGTTGTCAACGAGTGGTAGTGGATGTTTTATGTAGAACTTCAGTTAGGTAACTAATGTTTTGGTATATTGACAATAACATACATAAAAAACACAAATTTTATACATACAAAATATTCGGGAAATTTGAGAACTTCTCCCTTTTTTGAAATCGGTGAAAAATGAGAACATCCTCTTCAATGAGGTTGATTAAAAAGAAATACAACGTTGGGGAATCTCACTTCTGACATCAATTTTAACAATGTTTTTCCTTGCAACTATTACAGTATAATTAAATTTTTACTAAAAGAAACAAACTTTGTTAATTTCAACCAGATCCTATAATCGAAACCTAACCAAACATTCATCAAAATATCCTTGAAGTGTATCCTTACACAATAATAATTGAGGGGGGGCTTAGGAACAGTAATGACCCCAAACCCACAAAAAAATGGTTTGCTTGTCTGTTTACTTGTATGTTTGTACACGCTAATCTCCGGAACTACTGGACGGATTTAAATGACATATTTTTGGTTGTTAGTTTATTAGTCTAGGCAACATCTAGGCTATATTTTATTTTGAAAATATGGATACCTGATGTGGAACCTTAACAGCCTGTGCAAACTATAAGAGATTTAAATATACTGCCTTGGGTAAAATTTAACAACATAACAAACAATTTCCACCCACATAACAACAAGTTCGCTAACAGTATAATAAGTAATTAACTTTACGTATCAATGCTTTAATATCTAATAATGTATATTATTATTAGCAACCGCCAGCGGCTTTGTCCGCTTGAACTACACGATTATTTATTGAATTACCTAACTTTGGTACCATATTAGCGTAATTGTTACAAGCGTATAATTTTTAAACGTATGTTTTAAAAAAATGCGACCCTCAATTTTCCTAATATTAGGAAAATTCACATAAATATAATATCCCTTATCATTTTTATGTGATTTTTTGTTACAGAGCATTATAATTTTTTTTAAATAACTGTTACTATCACAGGCGGAGGGAATTTGGGAACCTAATTTTAAGATACTTTGTTGCCACTAAGGCACTTCCGTTGAACATTTTTTGGCGGAATCTAACGCTGCACTTTGCCTCGTTGTCAGAGCAAAGAAATGAAAATAGTCAACCAAGGTCTCCCCCTACCTCTCTTCCCTCTCACTTTTCCATTATAAATCATTTTTGTCATTCTTTCATCCCTCATTCGCTCGACGTGCCCAAACCAGCAGAGCACGTTTTTCTTCATTGTCACTGTCACATCCTCATTAGTACCTGCCATTCCTCTTCATTACAGATTCGATCAGCTAAGCTGACTCCGCATATCCTACGAAGAGATAGCATCTCCACGGCATTCATATTTCTTTCATTCTTCCTCTGTAACACCCACGTTTCGCTGCCGTATAACAACGTCGGTACCAATTTCTTTCAAATACCAGAACCTTTACCTTACTCGCATTCAGGCTTACACCATTTAAAAAACAAAAAATGTATATTATTTTATTTACATAACATGAAGAAGGACAGCTTACCAAAATACTATTGAGTTAACAATGATAATTTTGTAAAGTAAGAGGGAATTTATTAAGTAATGCAATAAAATTATAAAAAAAACCAATAAAGATGTTCTATTGCGTTTCTGAATGGATCCAAGGCGCTTTTCTCGGGTTCTGCAAAAGCGAGACATATTTTTATCTAAAATAGACCTCGGAAAAGGCGCGAGAAGGCTACACGGCTTACGTGAACTCCGTGGTACTTTAAAGTAGAAGAATTATATCAATAACTGATTTATTCAACAAAGAAGCAAGGTGGTATTAAAACGCTTTTATAGTCTTTTTAAGATAGTTAGAAAGGCGATGGGCCCTTAAGAAAATACAGCCGTACTAGGTGTAAAAGCCTAATAGTGAGCGGATTAGCCGCTCACTATTAGGCTTTTGTATAAAGCATATCTTCATACATAAATTTGTTAGTTCCGTATTACAAATCATAGCTTTCAGGCTTTCGTAATTATTGTATAGATTTTCCTAGTTACTGTATAGGTTTTCTTTGTTGTAGTTGTTTGTTGTAGTTATATGGCAGCATTTTTTGGTATTAGATAGGTCTCTCTGTTATTAAAGTTATATTATTTTAGTATACAGGTTAGTATAAATAATGTTAAATCATCTGGATCTCCTCTAACGATCGTGATTTGCTTTTTAAGCAAATAATTATGTGATATTGTACTCTTCGCAGATGATATCTCTTTAATACGTAAGGTGGACAGAAACAAAATAAAGTATGACGAAGTGAATAGTGCATTGTCGCATATTCTTCGTTGGTTTGATATTAAATGCAAAAAAAAAAACTAAACGTATTCAGTTTGCTTTACCGAATGTAAAAAAACATATTCTTAGTTTAGTAATTAAAGGAGAAACTCTCAATGTGTGGGAATTAGTTTTTTAACTAGGTACAACTGTATATTCCAAACTCTAGTGGAACACTCATCTGGACGCACTTGTGGATAAACTCAGCTCTGCCGCGGTCGCAATTAAAAAATAAGATACAGACCTTCCGTCATGTGTCTAATTTTTATAATTACATTACATTACATACATATACAAAAAGTATCAACATTCCTTTTAGAAATTACAATAATGTCGTGAAAAAAAAATATCAGAAGTCATTATAATTGTCAGTCAATTCTGTGTATTAAATGAATAATGATGTAGTTTAAGCGGGCAAAGTCGCGGCCGGGCCGCACTTTAAATGAAACCACAGTTTTAACTACTCTATAAAAGCCTAATATAATTCAGAAAAAAATTAATTCCCAAAAATGAAAAAGTTATTTTTCAAACAAAATAAATAATAAAATTATCGTTTTAAAAAAAAACGCCATTTGTAAAGAATAACATAAGCACACATATTTTTCAGATATTTTTGGCTTGAGTCGTAAATAAGAGCTAAAAAGCATTCTAATCCATTTACTTTATTCAGATTTTCAAAATTAGAGAAAATTTATATGAATTTATCACAATATTCAAGTTTTATTAAAACAATTTTAATACCGTACATTTTACTCCAAATGTCCAAATCTAATCTGTCACAAATTTGAATAAAATTCCATCAATGTCATTGTCAAGTATGTGCCAAACTTAAACTTCAATCAATGTAAACTTAACTTTTACTTGTTGTATATAGTTGATATAATATTAAGAAATTATTAGAATATACATGTTCCTTGATAAGGACTTTATCTAAAATTTATCATTGAGGGGATAATTAAGTAGTTATTATTTTGAAATTCTTACTATATAAATATCTATTAAAATTATAACTTATTTTCATACAAGTTATATTTTATAGTACAACTCTTAGTAATTTCTTAACCAATAAGTTTTTGAAGGAATATTTGGTTTATAGTATCATGGGTGACAGCATGAATGATGAGGTTATTAGTGAAAAAATTATTAATGCCGCTAAGAAGAACCCTAAAGGAATTTCTGCTAAAGATATCGCGGCGGCAGTCCCTGAACTTTCATCTGCAGAGCTTGTTAATACTATAAATAAATTTTTGCAGCAAGGTCTTTTTGACTTGTTCAATCAAAGTGGTACACTTATATATAAGTTAGTTGACATTGTATTTAAAGTTAAGTAGGCTACTATTTAACTCTTAATAATTCAAAATCTTATTTAATAGATTGAAAAATCAAGCTTCTAAACAGGTAATAAAGGGAGTTGACAATGAAGAGAAAGTAGTTTATAACCTCATTGAGGAAGCTGGAAACAAAGGTATATGGATCAGGGACATAAGAGTTCGCTCAAATTTAGCGAACACACAGCTTACAAAAGTATTAAAAAGTCTTGAAAGCAAAAAAGTTATCAAAGCTGTAAAATGTGTCAATGTATGTTTAGCACTATGGTATAGTATGTTGTGTTATTTCTATAAAAGGTTACATCTATATTTTATGTTATAGGCATCAAAGAAGAAGGTTTACATGCTTTACAATTTAGAACCTGACCGCTCAATATCTGGAGGTGCATGGTACCAGGATCAGGACTTTGAATCTGAATTTGTAGATATATTAAATCGTCAATGTTTGCGATTTTTACAACAGAGAGCAGATATGATAAAAAACAATCCTAGAGGGCCTATAGTAGGCAGGACACAGTCTTATGCTACTGCTGGTGAAGTGCAAAAGTATATAACTGACCTAGGTATAAGTAAAGTTAGTAGTAATTTTGCCAACATTCAACATATAAATTATATTAATGTATTTTTATCTGTTATGGTCATAAAACTATTTAATTTCAGGTGAAACTTGAAGTTGAAGATGTGATTACAATTTTGAACACACTTGTGTACGATGGTAAAGCTGAAAGTAACATATACCCAGATGGAAATAAAGTATATAGAGCTATAGAATCTCTTATACCACCACCTGGCTTAGTACAAGTTCCTTGTGGAGTTTGTCCTCTTATACATAAGTGTTGTTCTACTGGCTTGATTACTCCACAAGATTGTAAATATATGGATGAATGGCTTGAACAATAATGTGTTTATCAGCTTCACACTTTTTTTCCAGGAAGCATCGTAGATGGAGGGAATTTAGTGGTACACTTATGCACTACTTTCTGCCATATTTGTAAGACATTGAATGTTAAGTTTCAGTATTTAATGCCACTCCTTATCTTATTATCTGAGTTTCGAAATTAAAGCAACTTTCTCTTGAGTGGCAATTCAACCCATAGCTTTCATGTTTACAGTCTAGAGCTCTAGTAACAATAAATAACAAAATGAACAATAAATAATACAACTAATCAATTTTTTATTACATTTACACTTTTTTGAATCATCTACTAACACATTACACATTTAATAACTGTGACTAGAAAGTATTTTCAATACAAATTGGATTTATGTTGTGGATATAAAACAAAACTAATTGTTCAATATTACAACATATATTAAATATCACATTTAACTTAGAAAACAATATAATAGTGAACAATTATATCTTAGAAACTATGTTATATTCATTTTTAATGAAATAAATACATTTTAAAATACTTTGCATAACTCAAATACCTGGCAAAGTAATCTAAAATAAACTTCTAAAGTTATTTTCTATGTTATACAAAGCTTCTGAAAGTACAGCTGGTTCCCTTTTAATGTGACTTTGAGGCCTTTCAATTCTTTGATTTCTTTCATTTATTGAATTATTGAAAAATGAACTAAAAATATCCATTTGAATATAATTCAGTGACTGCAGGATGACACCTTCATTTGGATAAGGTGTTGAGTTGACTGGAGTATACTGTGGAGTATGGCTTATATTTTGTGGTTTTGGTAGTACAGGTGGCTGAGAGGGTCCAGTCAATCCACTTGAAGATGGTGGTGGAGGAATAGGTTTAGTGCCACCTGTAATGAATTAAATAATCAAAACAATTACTATTATAACTACAATAATAATAAGAAATTATATAGATAAGTTACTTAGTGAATGAATAACCCTCTCCATCTCTCTAAGTTGTGTTTGTTGTTGTTGGACTGTGAAATATAAATCTGTTATAGTTCCGGTAATATGTTTCATTTCATCTTCTCTTTTTGCTTCTTTTGCAGCTTCCTTCTTACTTTGTCTGTACGATAAAAACAATTACTATATTCATTCATAATATATAATGAGTTCAAAGAAAACTATAAGCTGAATTGAAAATTGTACCTGTTATATTCAATTACTAATAACCCAGCACCAATGACAAAAATTACAGTTTCACCAAGTAAGTTAGCTCCTAATTCTATTGCCATTTCTTGACTTAAAACAGGAATATTTACGGGTTTTCCTAAATTTAAGATCCACATTTTTGCCTTTACTTCACACCAGTTATAAACTACAAAGAGAAAATGTTACAAGTGATAACAGATAAAATTCATATGAATTAAGTTGACGCACAGACATATATGTTTATAATAATAAAAATTAAAACATACATTGAGCTGGAGGCATACAAACGTAAGTTCTGAAAAATGGATTATTCTTGGCTCTTTCCTTACAAATGTTTGCAATAGGCTTGCTTATTTGTTTTACTAATAAAACTGATAATTTTGCGATTGGAAAAGCGCCGACTACCATGGTTGTATTTTTATTTATTATACTGACTAACAATTATTCTTTCTGTCAAGAATCTGGGATAGGTAACGTAACCGCGAACTCGCAACCTTGCCCCATTTGACGGATGAGAGCCATAAGCAATTTAGCAAAAGATAGAACGTTATTCAACATTGATATTAAACAAGATTAATATTGATGAAAAGTGCTTGTGGTATTTAGGCGCGCCATCAATATTTAATTTCTTAATGTTTTGTAAATTGGAGCAAAATTAAATATTTTATTCAAAGTAATATTCATTCATTTCTTATAAAAAATGGTGCCTTATTTTAGTATTTTAATAGTTATTTTAGTAACATAATTAAAGCCCGATATCCCATCTGAAATTTTGAGGACTATTAATAATAATCATAATTTTGGTGCTTTCAAAATTGTACGCGATGAATATTGAATGAATATTGATTACGTCCCGCTAACATCGATGTTGCGATGTTTTTATTATTTAATGCATCATCGATGTATCGATCGATATCGATCCTCATCATCGATCATCGATATTTTAACCGTTAAAATCTATGTCGAAACGAAAATCGATGTCCATCGGGCATCCCTAATGTCTGTTGAATTGACTGTTGTACAAGCTGTTGAATGTTGATAAATAATAACAAATTAAAATATAATTTACCTTAAAACAAATATATATTACTATTCAATGTACATATTGTAGTGAATTATCAAATATACATGCAATAATTCTCGAGTATATAGAAATGTAAATTTTAATAGTCGGACCGTTTTGTCGCCATGAGGCGGTTGGCTTTTTTTAAGTTAATTATATTATTATTTTTTTGTTTCACAGTATTTTACGTTTTTACTACCTATTATCTAGTAAATGACGAACATGTTACTGCAGATATTGAGTTGAGGTAGGTTTTAGCGATATTTAAAATATATTAAAAATAAATACATTATTCCTGTGATTAATACTATAACTATGATTACTATAACATGTTTGTTACAGGGCATTAAAGAAAAAGGAGAATCTTGTGATATCATTTGTTGTTTGTGATGCAAGATTTAATGAATCGTTAAATGTTATTAAATCTGTTTTAATTTTTACAAAATCTCCCATTTATTTTGTTATTTTTTCGGATGAAAACTTGAGGCCTCTATTTAATGAAACTCTCACAAAATGGAAATCTATATTAAATGATCAATTTAATTTTGAACTGCAGCATATAAATTTTCCTGAAGCACATGAAGATGAATGGTTAAATTTGTTTAGTAAATGTGCAGCTCAAAGATTATTTATTCCAGTAAGTAAAAGTTATATAAAGAAATGTATATTGTATGTTATTTTTTTTATTAAAATAAGATACATTATACAACTAAATCAATATTTTATTCAATTACTATCTCTAAATATTATAAAATAAAGTCACCATCCGCCTCTGGCCTTTATATCTTTTATTACGCAGGTAGGTAGAAGGGATATGTATATTTTAATGTAATTTGACAGAAACTTGATAAAGTTGTATAAAGTTCTACCTGTTGAGACACTTTCTTGCATGTGCTGCTTTAATGATAAGTACTATATGAAAACAATGTACTGGAGTACTATTCCTCTTAATAAGATCTACAAAAAAGTCAGGGACAGCATATTCATATCTTAAGGATAACGTGTAGTTATCATATTTCTGTCTGAAAATAGTAATTTGAATGTATTTTTTTACTGTGAGGGATGTTTTTCATAATATTCCTTATCCTCTTAAAGACTTTATTAATTTTCTATGTTAAACGAAGATAAAATTTGCTTTTTACACTATTTCGAAGTTACAAAGAGTTTAAGAGAAAAAAATATTTAATTGTTGACACATCACACTGACTATAAATAGGGGTATCGACTTATGTTTTATTAATCCCATACTCTCAGCATATAAATAAATATATTAGTAAACTTGGCCATTTAATGTGGATCAAAATATTCTTTACGGTTTTTCATTTTAATAAATAAATAAATTTACAATACTAAAAGTATTTGCAGCGAAAAGACTCGCCGCCCGCCATGCGTCCCCCCGCGACGATTAGCTAATAATAGCGCATTCGCCGCACCCGTCTGGCTCCTTTTCCCCGGCCGTGGAAGGATGGCCTGGTCATCACGCTGACCAAAGCTGGGAAAGGCCCAGGACGCCCTGAGGGTGATCGTCCTCAGCGCGGTGCCCAAGCTGTTCGAGAAGTTATCCCTCCCACTTCTCCAGTCGCACATCCTCCTATGATGCGAGCAGTTTCGCGAGCGGGAGTGGTCAGAGTTGTTCACTACGCCGCAGCAGTGAAAGGAGAATGCAACAGCAGCCTCCTTTGACGTAGCACGCGCCTTCGACCGTGTCTGGCAGCTGGGGCTACTTCATGAAGTGCTCAGAGCCGGCACCCTCATTACACTGCGCATGTCCTTGCTTCAGTACCTGTGTGACATGTCATTTTGCGTGACGGTGGAGAATGCGTGGTCTAGATAATGCCCTACTCTCAAAGTCTCTGAACCCCTACCAAGTCACTAAGAAACAGGCGATTACATCCTCGGCCGACCCTGAAGGGCCAGCAGGTCCCCTGAAGTAGCAGGGCAACTTACTTGGTGTTCGTTATTGATAAAAGACTTTCGATGACGGCTAGTCAAGAAGGCCCACACGCAGCGAGGACCGCAATTTTCCTGCTGCGACCACTCTTCAGATCCCCCCTACCCCTGAGAACGGATTTATCTATCTCGGTTTACAAGGCGTACGTCAGGTTTCATCACACCTACGCTAGCCCGGCGTGGTACACTCTAGCGAGTACCACTTAACGAGGAACCGGTGACCATAGAGGCACCATACTAAGTTACGAACATCACGCTTTACCGCAACTTAAATATAGAAAGCCTGGAGAGCCTGGACATCGGTCGTCTCGCGTCCAACGCGATCTGCCACACCGATGTGTTGGATCACCTGCACCTAAGAAGCATCGCCCCTTGGGTTACCGGGCTGCAAGAGATCAGACGTCGTCTTCTGAGAGACTATCTATCTTCCTCCGAATCCCTCAGTCAGAGCAGTCACCTTGGTCGCTTAACGGTTGTGTCGTGTTATCCAAATAGTTATAAGTATTTCAACCCAACATAGTTGGTTACATCTTTCGTTTAAGTATTCTGTTGTTGTGTGTTAAGTATAAGTTGTTTTTTTTCAAAGGTTTTAATAATTTTCACATTAGCAATCTTGAGCGCTTTGCGGACCTACATTATATTATTCTAAAACAGGAATGTAATACAGTATATTAAGTAAATAATACAGTAGTTAAAGCGGGCGAAGCGGCGAGCAGGTTGCTAGTTACTTTAAAAAAAAACAACTTGACTTTTTTCCCAAAGTAGTCAAGGTAGGCCATTCCCCACTTTCTGTCCAAGTTTTCAAGATTTACTTTGTTGAATAGCAGAACATATTGCTGTAGTTTGTCTACTAGAGAATCTAAAGGTTTTTTTTTATTAAATATGTTAAAATACTAAATACCATGGCTGGTGATAGTACACCATTAGAACCTGTTCCATTTTCTTAATATTTAAATATCATTTAGTATATTTTTTGTAAGGTCTTATGAATATGAAAATAAAAATAATATGAATATAATCATGAGTAGTGATAAAACAGAGTCACATTTCTTTCCATTGCTTTACTACTTGAATATTATTTATTATATTTTTTTGTATAAGGTCTTTGATATTTGGTTTATTAGTTTTAAATTCACAAATAATTTGGTATTGTATACCTATACAAATTTTGTTTTAGAAATTGACCCCACACATTGATTCTATGATATATGTGGACACTGACACACTTTTTCTTGGACCTGTTGAGGAACTTTGGCAAACTTTTGCTAGATTCAATTCGTCTCAAATATCGGCAATGGCATTAGAGGATGATAATCCAAATGTGTCATGGTATCCACGTTTTGCTAAACATCCTTTTTATGGAAAATATGGTAAGCTTTTTATATAATTTGATTAATTTTATTTCATATATTTCTTTAATATTTCTTCTTTAATATTTGAACTTACATATTTAATACCTGTAACTTGCTCTTTTTGCTAGCTCAACACACATTTATTTCTTCAAGTATCTTAATTTGTTAAAAGAAATAAATTATTATTTAAAATATACTCATAAAGAAAATACAGAAGCTGTTGTGGTGTAGCTAACAAGAAATAGTGTGGCCTTGAGATCTGCCATTCAACATGCAATAACTCAAAACAGGCAGTGTTTGGGATCAGTGTAACCGCGAGATTATCACTGCGTTTTATGATGATGTATAAAGCGAAAAAAGAAATAAAAACTAAAAAATGAAATAAAAAAAATGTATTGCTTAAAATAATCTGTATCCTGCATGTAGCAGGCAGAAGAAACCGAGTTTTAAAGCACTCCATTTCCCACCTTCTGCCGAATTCTCAAGGCACTGAGTGCTAAGTGGGGAAATATAATATTTAATTATTTTTTGTGTTATAGTGTTTATTTTTTGACATGTTATTTTTTTTTATCTTTTTACTGCAACCCTTATATAGCAGGAACAGTCATCTAGTCCCAAGTCAATCTATTCTAGTTGTTTGCCATGAATTTGAAACATTGTAAATTGAGTTGCTCTAATCAAATCCACACATTGGCTTACTACAAGAAAAGGAAAGTTATTTATACTGCTAGCATCTCTGTATTCAGTAGAAATTTCTGCAACCCTAAGAACGTGGCGCAGGGGCACTAAGTGTGACTGTAAACGCTATTGCTTGTGGGTTCCATCCCTACTCGAAGAAATTAAATATTTATTTATTCCATTTCTTCGCTCTGGTGTCGAAGCAAAGCGCGGATTTGAGTTCCGCCACTCAACGTGCAAAGCTTCCAGAATGAACATTAGGTTCCCTCTACCTACCCTGCTGTGTGTGGGGTACAGCGTGAAGTTAATTTTTTTAAGGGCTAAGAATGATCATTTATCAGGAGAGTAAGTTATTTATTAAACATTTTTGTTGTATTCATATTTTTTAGGATTGAATTCTGGAGTTATGCTGATGAATTTAACGAGAATGCGTGATTTTGGTTGGGTGGAGTATGTAACTCCTATAATGCTGAAATGGAAGTTATACATTCCTTGGGGAGACCAAGTAAGTTTTTATTTCATGTTACCACAATTATAATGCTATATAAAGACAAAGTGTTTCGTTAAGTTCCGCAACACATGTAACGTTAAAATGTCTTTGTAATATTCAAATTATTATCGTATACATAAGTTATTATTTGCACAAGACACTTCTAGTTTATTGGAGGTACACGCACTCAAGGCAACTATATAAAAAGAAAAAGCCGTCGTGGTGCAGTGGTTCCGCCTGTAATTATAAACGCGACGGTTGTGAGTTCGGTCCTCTCTTGGAGGAATCAATTATATTAATTTTTTCTCAATGGTACTAAGGCCAATTAATCTGTTGCTATAAATTTTTTTAACCAAAATTATACATTCAGACTCAGAGTTAATTTATTACAGTTTATAATTTACATACAGTTTATAAAAGTTACCGCGAGGCCGTCGTGGCGCAGCGGCACAAGGGTGTGACTGTAACGCCACGGTTGTGGGTTCGATCCCCATTTGAGGATATGAAAAATTTATTTACGTTTATATTTCCATTGCCTCGCTCTGGTGTCGAGGCAAAGCGCGGCGTTGAGTTCTGCCACTACACGCAACACGCAATGCCTCCAGAATTCGGCAGAAAGTGGGGAACGGAGTGTCTTAACACTAGGTTCCCTCTGCCTACCCTGCTGTGTGCGGGATACAGCGTGAAGCTAATTTTATTATTATTTTTATAAAATTTACTATATAAAAAAACTATATTTTAGGATATAATAAACATAATATTCCACTATCACAATCGTGCTGTGCACGTCTTATCGTGCGAGTACAACTATCGCTCCGACCAATGTATGTACGGCGATGCGTGTACCAACGCTACACGGCACGGAGTGTTCGTGCTGCACGGCAGTCGGAAGGTCTTTCATAATGACAAACAGCCTGCTTTTCAGGTAAATTATTAATATACGTCGAAGGCGCATTGTATATTCCGCGTCAGATTGAAAAACGAGGCAGCCAGCCAGTCGTGGTGCAGGGGCACATGCGTCTGACTGTAAGCGCGATAGGTTGTGAGTTCAGGGAAATTCAATATTTAGATATATTTTCATTTCTTCGCTTTGGTGTCGACGCAAACTATATGATCGTCACTAAACGCGCAATGTCTCAGAATTCGGCGGAAAGTAGGTAGTGGAGTGTCTTAACACTATGCTCCCTCTGCTTATTCTGCTACATAGACTCGTACAGCGTGACAGACAGAAAAACATTACAGAGGGATTTTACTCGTGATACGTTATACAAAACGCCGTTCGCCGTTTACCGGAAACAAGTAAAGCAACAATTTTTTTTCGGATAGACTTTATTGCTGTTGACCTGGACTGGTCTTGACAGCGTCACCGGGTGGGCTAAAGTAACTAAACAATTCATGGCCACTTTACCTTACGATGCTATTTTGTTGTTATGAACGTACAACGCCTACTTGCGGCAGAAATGGAACTACAAATGACGATGTCTCCGTTGTAATCGCTGTAATGTGATTCAGCGGTTTATACAATGCGCCTTCCGCATATACGTTATATTAAGGGTTAAATAATTCAAGCAAAAAGACGATATTAGAGTGTCTTGACACGAGGTTCTCTCTGCCTACACAAATTTATGTGAGATACAGCGTGATAACATATTACGTCATAAAATTTTCTCTGAGAAGAAAGTGTGAAAATGAAATAATATATCGTCGGCTTAGAGTGTAACGTAAACCTGCTGAATCGGTTTTTTGTCGTATTTGCTCGTACATTTTTATATCATTCGAAAGTTTACAAATATTCAAAATCCACCTTTATTTTATTTTATATAAGATAGGCAAGAAAAATCGGAAAAAGTAGGGTACAGAAGTGTCTTAATGGGAAGAGAGAGTTTTAACACAACTGCTTGAAGTTATAAAATTTAAAAAATGATAATGCCTTACAATTTTTATTTTCTTTTTAGGCTAATTTTTATTTTCTTTTTAGGCTGTGTATCGGGCCATAGATGAATATGTAATTGGTTCAGATCCAAGGAAAGTGTTGACGAGCATGGATAAATATTTAGGTGAAACGCCTCAAACGCATTGCGGCAGTTTAAAAGATGCGTTTCTGAGAGTACCTCTCCGTACACTCGGCAAGTCATACAAAAAACCTGAGAGATAACGGTCAATTTTCATGGCAGTATCCAGATTTTTCATCAGATCATTATCATTCTTTATTTATTTCGAAAAGTTTGTAAGAATGTAACAAGCTTTTAAGTTTTATTTTATACTAGCGGCCTGCCAGCGGCTTCGTCCGCTTGAACTACATGATTATTCATTTAATAAACAGAAATGACTGACTGTCATATGTGTTGCTGTCAATGAATCATTTAATTTACTCGTTCAGTAACAGCCTTAATTGTTAAATTATGGATTTAGGTAAGGATTTATAATTTTCTTTTAAAATAACTGTAATGATTGCATATTACAAAAAATAACTAATCGAATCGAATAATCCAATATCGAAATAGAAAATTCAAAATAATTAAACGAATCGAATATCGAATCGAAAATATTTAATTAAGAACCTCCTCCTTGTTTTGAAAGTCGGTTAAAAATACTGATCCAGTCAAAGTCTGGTAGGGATCCTCCCGCGCTAACTTTTCAAATTGGTACTGTTTTCAATTCTATTATACGGTATATCCCAACAGCATTACGTCAATACAATAGGTACAAATATGGTTACTTAGGTTTTACGTCTTGTTTACAGTGGGCGAGGGTGGTTCAGAAAACTTTTATGGCGGGTGTAGAGGATCAAAAATTTTCAAAAATGTACTCTTCGAAATGCTTGAATATTTATAAAAACATACAACATAATTAACATTAACATAGTGGTCGTGGATTCAAATAGATTTGGTGTAAATATATGTACGTAATGGTTATGCTAGCCTAGAAATCAAAAGGCGCAATGATACAGGGTAAACCAATAATGATTCGGGTTGATGTTGATGACTGCGGAGATTTGATTTTAGAATGTTTTTCTTACTTAAACTAAATTATTTGCTTCTCGAGTGGACTCGGTTATGATATATCGGCCGCAAAGTACTAAGATCTGCTTGAAGATACAAATTAGGTACTACGTAGGTAGGATATACACAATTTTTAGTCTTTTCTGTTCACTTAATATTATTAGTTGATATGTATATATTTATTAGCTATTACTTGCGTTGATTAAAAAAAAACATAATCCTTTTTTAAGATTGTAAAAAAGATCAACAGTACAGAGCCAACAAGATTTCGATATATCAAAGTTGTTTTAGAAAAAAGAAACAAGTCTTCAAATCTTAAATATTTACAACTCAAGTCTGTTTCTCAGAATATTATACGTAAAAAGAACACAACCAAATGTAAACTGACATAAGAATAAATAAATCCAAAAAGTCTCCCTAAGCAGATTTCTCGGTATAAAAGATAACTTACAATAAATTTTGTCTTGAGGGTCATTCTCGAAACATTAAATTCAGTAATACTTGTTTTATTTTTATTTTTTTTACGTTATAAATTAAAACCAGAATAGATTGAGACACGTGTAATTATTATTCAGATAAATAAAATCGTGAATATTTTAATTATTCTGTTTTTAAACAGCTAGATAATAACAGCGTAGAAAATGTCGATTGCAATCATCCAAGCTGATGATGATGAAGCTCAGCAAGCCCAATTTTATCGAATATACAATTAATTTGTATTCAATTCGTTCGAATGTCAGAGTAATTTAGCTAGAGGTAAATTATTATTGGTTAAGTTTTTATTAATGTATTTTTTTCGAACTTGACATTAACGCTGTTAGCCTTATTGGCTTCTACAGCGACACCGGTTGGGTAGGGAAGAGGGTACTCTTTCCCTGAGGAATAATCAGGCACTGGATGGCTGCCTGTGTAAATAAAATCAAAAGCTATAGGGGCGCCC
>DWGR01000023.1:0-48624 GCA_018247715.1 Heliconius burneyi
ACCTATGAAAGGACGGAGATTTGCAACGATTGAAGAGATAAAGACTGCATCGCTGGAAGAGCTCAAGGCTATACCGAAAAGTGCTTATGAGAAGTGCTTTGACGATTGGAAAAACCGTTGGCATAAGCGTATTGTATCTGAGGGGGATTACTTTGAAGGGGACAACATAAATATTGATAAATAAATAAATATTTTTTTCTTAAAAATACAAAGTCACCTTACTTTTTGAACAGGGTAGTATATGTATGTTTATATATATATATATATATATATATATATAATATGATCTCGGTTCTATTTTGTTGGTTTTCAGAACTCCGAGGTATACTATGAGGTAGGTATGAGTATGTTGAGTGGCAGAACTCAACGCCGCGCTTTGCCTCGACACCAGAACGAAGAAATTGAAATATAAACGTAAATAAATATTTTACTTCCTCGAGTGGGTATCGAACCCACAATCGTCGCGTAACACCCTTGTGCCGCTGCGCCACGACGGACAAACTAAGGAATAATTAATTTTATTTAATTAGACATTTTAAATGATCGGAATACCTACATTAACCGCATGTTCCTTTTCTTAAAATTAAATGACAATTTTGGTTGTCTTAAAGTGTAGTCACTTGAATTATGACAAACAAGTCGAAATTGTATCAATTATTCAATGGACATTTCCATGTTAAGATAATTATATAGATTGAATTCAATATCTAAGAAAAAAGTCTGACAAAATCTTGTTATTTGTCTTTATAGATTCGGATCCCAGACCCCCGGGTATGGGATCTCAGGTACTAACACGAGCTTTTCTACTTTAACGCAGATTGGCATCGTTTTTATGTTTCTTTAGTTTAAGTTACCTCTGAAAGGTATGGCTAAGTTTCAAGTTAGTGAGTAGACGGTATGCCTACCATCTTAACTACGTATTGGACTAATACTCAAAATTCCAGCATTTCTAAAATGACGTAGGTCTAAGGGGCCTGGCATCTTGGGCGATCACTCCTTTTAATAACAACGAAGCATATTTTATATTTTTAACGGCAAACAGACGGACAAATATAGAAAAAAAACCATGTGGGTTGGTTTGGGAGTATGGCATAGCTTACGTACAATACGAGTACATAAACAATTACCTTATTTTTTCTCCCGATAATTGTGAGTTCAATCTTCAATGAGTAAGACATAGCACGACGTTAAGTTTCATCTCTCAATACGTAATGGCTCGAATCCGGACGGAGTAAAGTATAGAGTGTCTTGAAACAAAATGTTATTTCCAAATGAATATATTTATATATCACTAAGTTCTTATCATAGATAATAATGGAAAATACAAAATATTTGTATAATAATCAGTCGATTCATGCAATCACTCTTCTTAAAACACTAGCAACTTAAAATATATATTTTTTCTATAAATATGCTGTATGAGTAGCTTGTTTTTTTTATTGTCTGGTACATCAAGTTCAATTTTATCTTAGTAAAATTTTAAAAATTAAAGATTCGATTATAATATCAATATTATTGAAAATAATATTGATACTGTAACCAAAAATAAGGAGACATTTAAAACAATATCTAATTGTATAAATTACTATTATATAAGCTAAAGTGCAATAACATTTATGGAATGTGTCTACAATATGGATCTTACGTCATGTTAATCTTAGTTATATTGAGATCCAAGGAAATAGCAGTAAATTCTTAGATTATTTAAGAAATTTATACTACTACATACATTTTGTTCCTGATCTAAAATTATATAATATGGTATTTTTCAAAATTCTTGTATTATTAATGAGGTATTGGTTTGTTATAACCATCTTTACTAAGTCGGTTAATACTTGGATAACTCATTTTACAGATATGTCAGCACCGTTTCATTTTAATTGATATATTTATATGGCACTATTCGTATATAAACGATAAATTTATAACATTAACTGAAAATTATCTCTAATTTTGCTGGCCATATACCTATACATAAAATAAATTCAAAAAAATCTACACACTAGCTACAATACATTGTGTATTGTTTATTGAATTTAATCTCCTAGTATTTTATTTTTTCTTTTTATTTATATTTTTTTACGTTATTTTAATGTAGTTAGGCGTGACTTAAATGCAGCAATCACAATGCAGCTTTAGATATACCAAATTGGGTTATTGAAGACAATCTAAATAATAGATTATTTTTAAAATATTTGGTCGCTGTATGTCATAATTAGTACTTAACTTTAAGCTCAGACAGACACGTAACTAACCCTAGAAATGCATTCAACTCACTTATCTCACGATTAAACTATTTGTATCATTAGGTAAGGATGTTGTAATGAATTCAAATTATAATATTTGTACTTTTAAAATACATGTATATTAAACATATGTAAAGATTAACGAAAGGATTCATTTAATTATTTAAAATGAGGAACATTGAAGCAATTTTTATTAGTCTTATTAGATAACATTGATTCAAAAATCTTATACTTACTTTACATTTTCCTAGTTCAAGACCAGTTCAAGAACATATTTTAAAGGCAACTCTAATAAAAGAAAAAAAATAGATGTCTGTCAAGAGAGGAGCTCGGCAGGTGGAGGTGGTGTGAACTATTAGGTTAAAGGGATCTCAAGGACGGCTTCGAGATTCTCTTACGTGCAAGTTGCAATACTACAATATGCAAAAAGGAAAAAAATATAATACTATTGATCTTATCATCCCATGTAGCTAATAACAGATTAAAATAGATACATTAATTCAATACTTCTTAACCCATAAATATATAGCCTTGTTCAATTAGCCATCTTAAAAATACTAGAAACACAAATTTTAATGAATTAAATCGAAAAATTAAACCATATAATGTTTATACTTAAAATTAACATAGTTATATTAACTTAGATAAGCCGGAATTGTACTATAAGTACTCAGCGATGTTAGAAGCCATTTCATACAAAAGCTTACGAACCATGTAAAATGTAAGGGATGGATAAAGTCCAAGAAATTATACTTTATAATTAATGTTATATGGTGATTTTAATATTGTAGTTGTTTTTATTAAAAAATATGTGTATCAACAATTATTTAATTTTCTTAGATTTTATGCAAGGTGGAAGCGTCAGCTCTCCTTTTACGGGAACATCATATAGGGTAAAATATTTCAAACCCATATGTAAAGAAATGAATCAAGATACCTCAACAGATTAGACATTGTATTTTTTTTCATTTTACGATGTTTATATAGTAGTTAAATGTTTGGTTTCATTTAAAGTGAGGAACGATAGCGTTAATGTGAATAGAGTATCTTAACAATAGGCTCCCAGATTCCCTATACCTATCCTGCTATGTGCGTGGCGTTAAAAAAAATCTATTTATGAAATATCTGTTGGAAAATAGCGTGACTCTAGTAACTTATTTTGTCATATATTATCCATGCCGAAAGTGTATGTAATTTTTTTGCTTAATAATAGATCACTAATTTTAAAATAGGAGCTAGATTTGATCGCTATATATCAAGGCCAATCAAACAAAGGGATGTAAAATGGCAAACGTCTATCTGAGCCATTCAAATTCACTGTAAGATGCTAATTTTAACCAATTTTTATGTATCGTAATTATGCTTTATTCATCTTTTATTTAAATTTATTATGAATATAATTATCAGTATTACTATTGATAGCTAGAACGTAAAATATTTAAAAAGCCAGAATATGTTATAATAACGAAGTGCTAACTCATATCAACCAAAACAGGGAAATAAATAAAAATAACCATTCTCATGAGTGGGTTCGAACCCACAATTATTGTAAGATGCTATTCTATTACCAAACGCCAACAAAGACCTTAAATATAATATTTGTTAGGAATCTTACCTTTTATTCCTTAACTATTAAGGAAGAGATTCATAAAACTACATGGCATTGATTGATTTTAGATCGCGCTATCGTTGCGTTCTGTAGCCCAAGCAGGAATACCTATCGAAAAGTATTCGAATCGTTGTCGATACCAATTTGTATAGGATGTTGTTCAATTCGTGCTTGAGCTACTGATACAACAAATATAATCTGGGCATCGTTACAATTGCGAGCAGGATAAAAATATATAATCGTATTTTTGGAAATGCAGGTGACACCTGTTACCTGTCCTAAAATACTTACATAATCTACAAATGACTGAACCAGAATGTACTTGTGAGAAATTCTCGAATACTTGGATGATGATGATCAAATGTGTCGATTTAAAATAATAAGAGTGCAAGATAATACAGCAGTATTTAATATTAGAATTATAATTGAAAAAAAAGTTATAATTGAAAAAAGTTATTGCCTTTGTTTTTCAAGCCAGTAGCTTAAAGTTTATTCGACGTTAAATAATAAAAAATACTTGCTAAAGTCAATTTGAATAATTTCCACATCATCAAACTAATCAAATTCTATATCAAGAATAGGTCTGATTAATATACCACTAGGAATCATATGTCATTGCTCTGGATATTTTACTTTTTAGTTAGTTTTCTTTGACATCATCTTCAACAAGCCTATTCTCTGCGTCGGCTTTCTATGAGGATGATAACACCCGTTATAAAATAATATGTCGACGTTCAATAAGAAATTATTAATATTATTTAATTTAGCATATTTCGTTTACGTTTACTAAACTTATGTTCAAAATGAGTTCTAACATCGCTGCTAATTCTCTAACATTAAAGCAAAGTGTGCTTATTTACTAATACTTTTCTCCTACCAAAGCGTGGTAGAAGCCTGCGTTTCTTTTTAACCTCTAGCTGAAGTAAAAGGCTTCTTGATTCAGCCAGAGCATTGTCTGTTTCTTCCACACCAGATATAAAGCCACTTTCAGGTCGAGATAGAGTAGGTGCAGTCGGTAACAGCGAGAACCATCGGTCGATCTTTGCACTCGAAGACAGCTGGATCAGAAAAATGAAAACAAAAAATAATAACTTATTGTTAAAAATAAAAACAAATTATAAATGTTACATACGGCATTAGTGACGATATTATTAGAAGTGGTATAAAATTCGTTGTTTTATTTTTACCTTCGAAAAATATAAAATAATACTTAAGTTATACACAAATGTCAAGCTTAGAATATAAGAATATTTAATAAATAAAATTAAGAAATCAGCTTCACGTTGTATCCCGCACACAGCAGGGTAGGCAGAGGGAACTTAGTGTTAAAATACTCCGTTCCCCACTTTCTGCCGAATTCTGAAGGCAGAGCTCAACGGCAGAGCTCAGCGCCACGCTTTTGGCTCGACACCAGAGCGAAGAAATGAAAATATAAACGTAAATAAATATTTCACTTCCTCGAATGGGGATCGAACCCACAACCATCGCGTTACAGTCACACTCTTGTGCCGCTGCGTCACGATGGCCTAGAATATTTCATAAGTCTTTATTATATTTAGTAATTTAGAATGAGATTTTTGGTCTTCTATTTCTCATCAAATGAATCAAAATATAATTTCTTTCAAATGTTACTATTACGATATACCAATAAGGTGAGTTTGATTCGATTTTCACACTAAAGTTTTAATATTAAAATTATTTTAAAGCTCCATCCTTACAAATTAGAAACATAGAATCTAGTGTTTAGACAATGCTCTCCGCTTTCCACCTGCAATGTGAGACACATCTATGCATTTGACAGACCCGAACTAATTCATTCTTCCGAGCGGAGCCATATGTTGTTCACAGTCGTATCAGGACTCATTTGATATGCAAATGGCAATCCACGACGGCAGAGGCCACTTCGGTTTGAATTAAGCTGGGATCCACAAAGGTTTGTGTATGGAGCTTATGTGAGGGTCAACATTCAGAGGCGAGGAGTATAGTGGCTTGGCCTAGTTATTCTAGTGGACAGGCGTTAAACTAATATTATTTTTATATAATAAAAGTGTAAAGTTTGTTCAATTTATTGAGGAAGACTATACAACCTCTTGCACTTGCCAGAGTTAAATTAATATATAAATTAAATATTCACTTAGAATGTTTCATATACACTCTTATTTCCGTTTGAAAACACGGGAGTAGCCACGTAGGAAAGCTAGTAAGCTTTACGCTGTATCACGCGTATAGCAGGGTACACAGAGAGAATTAAAACACTCCACTCCCCACTTTCGGTTGAATTTTAGTTATTGGGTTTATTGGATGTCATGTGTCGGAACTCTACGCCGCGCTTTCCCCCAACATCAGTTCGAATAAATGAAAATTCATAGGAAGATAGAGGAAATCGAAGCCATAACCTGTCGCGTACACAGTTACACGGTTGTGTCCCTACGCCACGTATATATATTTTTATAATATCAAATATGCATTTTAAATATGTAGGGTAGGTATTAATAGAATTATGCACTCGAGGACCAAAGGGGTTCTTAAATTAGGGATGCGTGAAACGTATTTAGAACATGTTGTAGCTATTAATATTTAAAAGTATGGTATAAATAAGTAGCCAAAGGCCGTTGTGGCGCAGTGGTGGTGCGAGTAAAAATCGCAATCTTTGTTTGTGGGTTTGATCCATACTAGAAGGGAGGAAGTATTTACATTCAATTTGCAATGTCTCACAAGTTGGACGAAAAATGGGAAACAGAGTGTCTTAACACTAGGTTTTCTCTGCGTTATATGCGGGAAAACGGGTAACGCTGATTAATGGGTTGAATCAATAGTTATTCTAAAATATTACAAATAGTCATAATTTGTAATTTACTTAAATATAAATTTTCTGCATATAGGAATCGAATACAAGAATCTTTATCATTACTTATTTAACCTCACGATCCTAACTATAATTTTTATTTATTTTTATTACATTTATTAATTACATAAATGTCGGCGTGGGTAGTAATTAATTTAAATATAAAGAATAAATTCATGATTGGTCAATTAATTTCAAAAGATGTTTGAACAAGTGAAACTAGAAATAATACTTAAAGCTAATAATCGTAAAATATTGTAAATATCAAATGAATAGTTTTGTAATTGTCACGCCATTCTAGGCGCGTCATCGCTTGTCATTATGACTCATTGTACGGACAGTCTTGGCTCTGCCACGGCTCGGAGCACTGCTCGTGTTCCACCGCTGGTTAACCTCGACTATTTGGATAATTGATTAGATAGTTAATCAATTATTATTGAAGTTACAAATGTGGTTAAGACCTATTCGTAATTACATTAGACTGGAGCAGTGAATGGCGAGTGTTGATATATCGGAAAGGGTACCCTGAAGCCTACACCTGGGGTCCCAAGTCCCAAGCACTGCTTCAGGCTTTACATCATTTACAGAGTAAGATTACATTATTTATTCTTAACTAATTTATGTTTAATACTTACTACGCAATTTCCTCCGACATATAATATAATTTTATAAGAAAAACATGAAATAGCAGGTTGAGCGAAACTTGATTATGAATACCAAACTTAACCTTATTTCACATAATTAAAGATTGAAATAACGAAACTTGTATTCACAAATGTACAATAAGGCAAAAAAGTCACTAGCTTTATAATAAGTAAGGAAATTTGTGACTAAGAAGAAAATTTCATACATTTTATTAATTATTCACGCGAAGAAACCTGTCATTTACAAGAGATTTAACATCAGTAGGCCGCCTGTACTTACCCTCTGTGACAAACAGGATAAACGGGACATTAAACATTTTTGATTAGGTTTTTAGAAGGTCAGGTTAGATTTATTTATTTCTGACTTTTACGCACTTGTGTTTTACAATTTATTTCAGCGTTAATATTTAGAGTACGGGTATGTACATGTGCTTAGCCTTTCCATAAATATTGTTAAAAAAACAATAAAAAATCGTATATAAATGACAGATTTCAAATTCAAAAGTAATATTTTATTAATTTTTATTACCTTTTTTTAATTGTAAAAGTATTTATGGCCAGACTAAGAACATATGCAGAAACAACACAACTATCTTTCACATAATCAAAAATTGAGACCAATTATTGTAAATAGTAGTTATACGTTATTTTATTGTGTTAATTATATCATGTCTAAAAATATATATATAAAGAATACTTTTGTCATTATTCTCTTCTATAAAATTGCTAATCTTAAGTAAAATAAATAGTAAAACCAAGCCAAGCTAAATTAAATAATTTTTTGAATAAATTTTCGGATATGGGATAAATAATAGGGAGTTAAATAAAGTAATCACATCAATGAAGTTTCTAATTTGATTTAATTTTGCGAAATCCTTTTATTTATGTGTTTGCTGAATCGACTATAACATGTACAATCCATTATTCGTAAATACATCGAGATTACGGAACATTGAGATCATTAAAACTTAATATGTAATGTTGAATAGACTTGCATAACAAACGGAAAGAAATATATTTTTAATAATAATTTTAATATTATCGTAGGGGTACTAGGTACCAATAAATAATTTGCTATAATATGTTATTTGAGGCTAAACTGTTAATATTATTTTATACATATAGAGTAAATAAAAATAACAGACAGTGAAAGACAGATCGCTGCTTAAGTTCTTACAGTAAATAAAGTGCCATCCTTCCGCATTTGTGAATTTTCAAATCAAATTAAATCAGCTTCACGCTGTATTCCGCATACAGCAGGGAAGGCAGATGCAACCTAATGTTGAGACATTCCGCTCTTAACTTTCTGCGTAATTCTGAGGTCATTGCACGTTGTGTGGCAGAACTCAAAGTGCAACGTCTTTTGCCTCGACACCAGAGTGAAGTCGAAGTTCGATCCCCACTTTTCGAGTGGGGATCGAACTCACAACCAGTCGGTTTTACAGCCACAGTTTGTGCCTCTGCGCCGAGACTGGGCTCAATTTGTGAATTTTAATAATCATTAAACAATAAAACATATATTTTTTTAAGCCTGTCAAGCAAAATTACCAGTATCAAGACACACTATGTTCTTTACTTTCCACCGGAATTCGAGACTTGCATGTTGATAAGTGGAACTCAACGCTGTTCAGTAAATTGTGATCGCGAGTTTGAAATTTGTAGATAGATTGATAGATATTATCTATTAAGTTATTAAACATATACATACATCAAAAGTACCAAAAATGATTCTTTTTTTGTCTGCCTATTTAAAATTGTCGTGAAATCAAAACTTACAGAACTTATGAAGAATATTTTATTCAATAGAAGCTTGTAAATCTAAAATTCAAGATTTGGCTCTTAGAACTTGAGCAACGATACGAAAGTCAACAATTCCTTACAATTAACACATAATATACTGCATATTCTATTAATAAGTGATATATTTGCCAAATCTCATCTCCCTTCTCAAATATTTTTTCAATATCTATGATTACCATTACTCAAGTAACATTTTCATGTATACGAGTATATTTGTTAATTCGACGATATCATTGGAAAGCACCGGCAGCTTTTTTTGTTGTTGCTAATTACATAATAAAAATTAAGTTTTGTTCATTATGTTGTGCAATATAAACCAAAAGTAATATATTAGTAACAAATAATGTAATAACTAAATAAATAAAACGTTTAGTCTGTAGGAAAAAAAAAAAATTTACACACTTCAACATATTTTTCCAATATTAAAACAATTAAATAAACAGACCGCCATGATTTTAAACACTTTTCCAAAAGATGTATCGCTGGCATATTTCCACTCGGTTGTGTCAATTAATGTCCCCCACTGGGGCTGAACATTGTTCTAAAACTATTATTGAAGGGTAGCTCAAATCAATCCATTACAAATCAATTTTTCTCTTCTCATCTAAAAAATATTTTTACACGTTCAATGATCGCCCTATATATTTTTTTATTAATTTCATCAAACTAGACCGCCGAATTTCAAACAAGCTTTACGCCCAAGCTAAGCATCACAGTCTTTTATTTCTCCCGTATCCTTTTAGCAAATTTGAGCTTACCTTTTATATTACTTAGATCCTCGAAACATCTAAATCTATTTCTAAAATATCATGATTAATAAATTAATTATTATCATACTTACTACTGAACTATGATTGAATATTAAATATTTAGATTGATATTTAAATATGAACACCAAAACTACACACTGATCATAATATTGGTTCCATATCTATCATTCGAAGGATCCAAGATATATATAGATATGCAGATGTTTTACGAAAGCTCGGGAATAGTTGACATAGAGTATAATATGTATAGCATCTAAAATATTTATTTTAGTCCAAAGATATGGGTTGTATAATTTTATCAAATCTTGGCACATTTTTAAATGTGTTCACCTAAATATAATTAGGGGTACGTACATACATTTAATAATTATGAGTACATTCTAACACAGAATTATCTTCTATGACGATTAATCATCGCTTATACATACAAATAAAAAGTAGATAAGATTTTATGTCACATTATCATTCATCATCATCATATCATCATAATTATTAGGACTCCAATTTCGGTATCTCAGATAAAATTTGTGATGACGGACTTATATTAACTTGTTAATATCCAAAAACCGAAACCCTAATATAAAAATAATGTACAAAATAATTATTAATATTTTTCATTCGGTTACATCATTCATTTTAGATTTTTATGTAAGGCTGCATTATGTATGATAAAAATAATTTATTTTAATTCATAGAAGTAAACTTCTAAATCTAAAACAATCATACATTACATAGCTTCATAAACATTAATAACTTTTTGGTTTCAATAATACTACATAACTTTAAAACTTTTTATGAGCCAGATTATGTTAGACTCATGAAAAAGTAATAATATTTAATGTGGATATGACGAAAGGATATGTAATGGACTCAAACGCAATCAAAAATTTAAATTTTGGACTAGATTATATTTGATATGTAAATTAGGTTACAATATATGCTACAACCATCAATCAAGGTGGCTTCAATTTGGCACTTCATAGTCTCAAGTCTTACTAACATTATTATTTATAATAGAACCGCGGATACGAAACCAAAATTACATAATAAACTTAAATTAATATAAACTTAAATGACTTAGGTAACTGGACTCAAAATAGCTTACAAAATAAGTTTAAAAAAATTACTTAGTGGTGTGCCTTGTCCATTGAGATCGTAGGGCCGTCATCATTTCGCTCCGATTTGGAACTTTCTCGCTCGTTGAGCGTGTAATCGGGGCTCCTGGGGCCAGAGAATCGACTCCTGGTACTTTAAGAGTAGTCCCCACATTGCTTTTGGCTTCCACCTCGGCTTTAGATAATTCAACTACCTCAGATGCGCTCTCAGATGGGCTAATCGGTACGATCAGCCTCACGCGCCCATCATTGCCAGTTGCTGCCAAAGTTCCATTATGCGACAGAGGCATTATGAATGGTATACTACAATCTGAGCTTCCGTCGTCCGGAGAAGAATCTTTAGATGTTGTTGTCTGGCTCGTGCTATATAAAGAGTTCTGTGATTGACCAATGCTCATAGCTTGAGCGAGGGCTCCAAAATCATTAGTGCATCCAATTTTGCCTTGGTAGACTTGATCGTTTAGCAAGTTGATAAGATCAGAGTTGCTAAAATGGCTATTTATGGGTGGGATGTGCGGGAAAGCGTTGCGATTTTGAAAGAACTGCTTGTTATTATTTACTTTCACATCTCCATTGGTGAATCTCATACTTTGAAATTTGGAAATGAGGTAATTTTGAATTTGATCATTGGTCATGCTTTTAAAGTTTGGTGGAGAACTGGCTCCGCTTGGATTGTCCGGAGGCAATAGACTAAAGGGCGATGTATTCACGTTATTGTTTTCAACGTTCTGTATCATTTTGTTGTTTTGAGCGATAAAATTAATAAGATCGTCGCCATTGAAGGATTGACAGTTTCCATTACAGGTAGCGCTGTTGTCAGATTTCCCCCCATCACTCCCTCCGGCTTTAGTCTGTATGCAACGTATATTATATTTCCTTATATCGATTTGATTCAAAGTAAAGCTACGACAACACTTAAAAAATAGCTGGCGTAAGTGGAATACTACTGTCTTTTACCATATACTATTAAGCAACTGGTATATATTTTACTTTAAGCTCATTCTCCCATATACACCAGCCAATTTGTTTATATCTAACACATAAAACATGCTACACTCAAACCATACACTACACTATAAAACACAAACTACACATTACATACCGATCACATCATAGTTTGAAATGACCTCATATATTAAAATCAATTAAACTAAGGGGCGCTTTTGTTAGCACTTTTAGAATACTTTAGAAATATTACAGAAAAGGTATATGAAAATGATCGCTGGAATGGTAGAGACATTGAATAAGTTTTACATGGAGTCATAAGGTCGTATTAAAAAAGTAAAGAAATAGAAACAATAAAATTAAAAGGCAAACACATAAACAAATAACAGGAAAAATCGCAGTCTTGCACACACATTATAATTAAACTGGAAAAGTCAATCATTAAATTTGCTTTTTCCATTTTGTTTTATTAATTGGTATTCCAAAAGTTTTTAATACAAAAAAATAAGATTTATTTATGTTTACATGTACTTAGTTTATGCAAATAAACTATGTATTTCCTAGGTATTTCCAAAGTTAACTAATTAATTTTTATATAAAGCAGCGGCGCTTTTATTGATTTATTTCTAATATATGACCAAAACATATCATATTTTACTAGCAATACAAAAACAAAATAATACATTAGTAACGGAAACAAAAAATATCATGTCATTAAAGCGTTTAGAGAAAAAGTTAAAACTAATAAATTAATAAATATTAAATAGCATAAACTTTTAATATTTTTTAGCTTTTAAAAAAGTGAAATAAGGAAATCACCTTTAGTTAAAAATCAACAATTCAATTATTTCCAATAAAGGATATCAGTTAATGTGGCATTTAAAGCCGTATAGCGTATGTGCCATCATATGCAACTGAAAAATATTAGAAGCTTAAGAAAATTAAATTGCAAAATACGATTATAAAAATGAGGCAATTTAACATTTCAATTAATCGAGCAATTAAGCGTAACTTGTTTTTAAAAATAATGATAAAGTATATACTCGTAGTCATTTACAGAGTCAAGTGTTCGCTCATTTTTTCACAATTGAAGCAAATCTTTGAAAATACCATTTTTTTCATTTTAAAACCATTAATATAGGACTATATCTTTGAAGCTTTATATACAAAAGGCACAAATTAAATATTTTGACACATGACGTTTGGAAATGACAGTTATATTTTATTTTAAACGCACCTGAGGCAATAGTGTCAGTTGCTGAGCGCTTATAGGGCGGCTGCTCCCTTTCTCCTTCTCTTGCAAATGAGCGACGAGAGCTGCAATGTGCTCGAGTAGTTCTTTATTGTGCACCAACAGCTGATGAGTGCGAGCCTGGAAATATTGTCATTGTATATTGTATTACAGAATATTCATGTACTGTGCAACTTTTTTCACTTCTACTTTTAAATTGAAAATAGGTGATAAACGGATATCTTAACAATTTTAAACAGAAACCTTGCTATTAAGAAGCTATTTGCTCGCATCGGCGTATCTAGATATATTTTCCAGGGGCCTTTACTTTAGTTTCCAACAAATATATTTATATAAAGGCTTTCTTTTTATGTTTCCCTTTAACAAATAAGTTTTTGTTTGTAAAAATTCTAGAATGGGCCAGTGCCCACTCCGGGATAGACTACCCTGGGTAGACCGGTAGACTACCCTGGAGTGGGCCCGAAAACAAATGTCCGTGAAGAAATGAAATATAACATGGGATAAGTAATTATCGAGGTAGTCTTGGAGTCCGTGACGTAGCAGATAAGCTCCAAGAGCGTCGGCTGAGATGGTTTGGCCACGTTACGCGCCGGCCTAAGAACTACGTCGGATGCAAGTGCCTTGCTATGTCAGTCCCTGTAGTGAGACCTCTCGGACGCCCAAGAAAGTGCTGGTTGGATGTCGTGACGCAGGACATGATAGCCAATAGTCTAATCACCGAGGACGCTAAAGACCGTGCAAAGTGGAGTAGGCTGAGCAAGAAAGCAGACCCTGGCAATAGCCGGGATTAATGCCAGGATGAAGAAGATGGGATAAGTAATTAGCGTTCGTCCCAAAGACAAATTTCCATTCCTCTGCTATTCAATCATAGTTTATTTAAATACTAATTATATTTGAAATAACGATTATCTTAATGTGAAAAATAAAAAATATATGAAGGGCCATTACAGTTTTATGTAACGATAGAAGTTTATTTTCAATAGAAATCAGTAAAATTGTCACGCAGGGCAGCAGTTGCCATTAATGTTTGGGCGTAGTCTGGGCATTAGTATTATTGTTAATACCGTCGTTAACTATAGCAATTTTTATATAACATTTATATGCTCCGATAATGGGATCCGGTCATAGTTGTATCACATTTCACAACTGTGTATTATTAAAAAATATATCGCCGTGAAATAAATTATTTTGAACTTAATAGAAATAGATATTTTTTAAAGTTTCATTCTGTATCTTAGAGGCAGAGGCTACCGAGTGTTTTAGACCCCCCGTTCCCCACTTGCTTCTCAATTGTTGAGACAGTTGTTGGATGTTGACGAAACTCAACGCCGCTATTCATCTAAACTATCTTATTATTACGAATACGTACGTGGTACCCGTTAACAGCAGGATAGGCAGAAGCAACCTCGTGTTAAGACACTCCGTTTTCCACTTTCTACCGAATTCTGGAGGCATTGAATGTTGAGTGGCAGAACTTAACGCTTCTATTTGCCTCGACACCCAGAGCTAGCAAATTAAAATATAAATTAAAATAAATCACAGTCGATTATGCAGCACACTTTGTGTGTGTGTGCCCCCTGTACCACGACTGGTCTCAATATTTTACCTATTTATTATTATTTATAATAATAAACCCGCAGAGCAGGTTGTGGTGAGCTGTTGAAGAGTGGCGACTCCACGGAGCTGAGTCCTCTCTGAGGGGTATTGTAATCTATCCCCCGCCTCTGGCTTGCCTTTACTGACCGACAGAGTGAAGCGCAAAAGCTATATGCCCGAAAGGGCAAAAGTGCTCAATCTGCGTAATAGCGGGCAAACCCGCTCATGAGCTATTCGTGATGGTGGAACCGGTGCACACCTCTCTACACCCTTAGCCGACCTGGCCGATGTTGCGCCCGAGGCACTACGCCGTTATTTTGCCGTCTAGTGGGAGGCGTGTCACTGTCCGCCAATCATTCAATTTGAGACTATTGTAAAGACGGACGTCCGTTAGTGTGATTCAATAGCCAGTAGCCAATCCATCTAAATTCCATTCCATGGTCCTAGTTAAGATCTCCACATTTTCCAGAGTTCTTACGTATTGACCGGCGACCATCTCTGGGCAATTACCTGTGGTTACCCAGAGATGGATCCCGGCTGATATGTCACAGTAAAACACTTGTATATTCTCTAAGGGGCCTCTACGTGTTGACCTACGCAAGCCTTCCAAAGGATCAGTTTCTTTTGAACCCGTGAATAATGAAGAACCCGTGAATTACGATAAATAGGTAATTATGTTCATAATAATAATAATAGACGTGATACAAAATCTATCTAGTTAAAATTTACACTGCCAATTAATTCATTAAGTAATTAAACAAACTAAAATACAGACTGGATTTAGTTTTGCGAGCTTCACTGTAATCGACATCTACAATTACTTACAGTTACTTGCTAGACGCCATTTACAGAACTTCTGATAAGCTAAATAATATAACTATAATATAATATACTATTGGATTCAGAAATATTAAAGTGAAATAGAAATAAGCTTATTATAAAATTATGGAGGTATATATATATATATATAATCTACTTTTTAATAGAAAAATATTCATGTCCACGGCTTTGCGTTACGTCACTGAAATTATTATTATGAATATAATAATAATAAATAGGTTAATGTCACCCATTATTAAAAGAGGGTAGTAGCGTACTCGTATATCTTACAGTTGAAACAAAAAATACAATTAAAAATACAATGAAGCATTGGATGTGTCATATAACATTTTTTAAGTTAATATTTAGACAGTTTTCATTTTCTCGCTCTGATATGAAAAAGACCGGTGTTGATTTTCAAACTCAATTCGATTCGATGTTTCGAATTCCGCTATAATACAGAAAAAGTAGTGTCTTGACCTTAAGCTACCCGCATACCCCACTGAACGATTACAGCGTAGATTCAAACTTACTTGAGCCTCACAACGAGCTGCCTGTTCAGCAGCGAGTTGGTCACGGAGCAACAGTAACTGAGCTACAGCGGCCCTGGTCTGTTGGGTCTGCTGTTCCAAACGCTCGCGAAGCAATTGCAACTGATGTTGAGCACTGAGAGGCGTAGTGGCTTCTTCAGCTGCTACCTCCACCTTGGTGATACATTCTGGTAGATCTGGAAGATTGATGCTTGGCACTGGTGGGGCCTGTAACAAAGATTTTTAATATTTGTATTTATTACTAGCAAACTAACGTGACATCGCATGTTTAATTTTTTTGCTAAATTATAACCGAATTATGCAATTTCTTTACAAAATTTTAGACTTTGTATTATACTGATGTAGAAGCTATATTGATGCAAAGTTTCATCTAATTCCGTTTAGTAGTTTTTACATTAAATTCACAAGCTTTCATATTTGTGATATTAGTAAAATTAGTAAGATACTATATGTTAGTAGTAGGACAGATAGAATTATGATCTTTTTAACCAAAATATAATTTTCAATAACTATAAATGCTGTGTGTGTTATTTGATTTCGGTTTATCAATGCTTATTCTTTTAATTTTTAATTTAATGCAAAACAGACTAGGTTTGTCTTCATTACCCTCAACTATCTGATATCTGGTCTATCGTACTATAAAAGCTAAAACAACATTTATAATAAAATTACATAAAAAAAATCGAAAAAAAATCTATAATAAATATATGAAGTATTCATATCACAAATCAAAAAATTCAACAATTCTTAAAAACAATCCTCTAATCTAATAAGTTAAGTATGGCCTAGATCTTATTAAAGGATCAGAAATGATGGCAAAATCGTACAATTTAATTGACAGGCTCTCGGATTTCTCAATGCGATAACGATTCTCATTGACATCGAGTAAATGGATCTTATATATTTCAGGATAATGGACACTCACCCTCAAAAGGATATAAGATTTTTTATGATGATTTTTTTTTCATAGATAGTAATACATATACGTAGTTGTGGGTTCGATTCCTACTTGAAGGAATTTAAAATATTTCTCATTTTTTAGAGCATGTAGTGGTCACAGGTAGCAAGGTTAGCAAAGGGAACTGGGAACCTAGTGTTAAAACACTTCTTTGTTATTGTGAAACTTTCGTTCCCCAATTACCGCCACATTGCGTTTTGAGTGGTGTAACTCAACGAGGCGTTTAGCATCATCACCAGAATGAGAAAATTTAAATATTAAATATTTCATATCCTTGAGTGGAAATCGAATTATGATCGACATCATATTTAGTTATTTTTAACATTTTTAAAGTGTTTTTACACCCTTAGGAAAAAAAAAACTTTTTAGCCGCGGGTTCGAGTTTCGCTACGTTAAATTAGATTTATTAAATACAATTGTAACGTTTTTTCCGCATAGCAGAGTATTCAAAGTAAACCTAATGTCAATATATTCCATTCTCCTTTATGACCAATTTTCAAAACTCTCCGTTCTTTGTGTTGTTGAAATGAAATGGTAAGTATAATACTTATTTTCTTTCGTTGTGGAATCGAAATTACAACCGTTTACAATCAGACATTTTGCCGCGCTACCACGACGGCTTCTATCACAGATTATAAATAAATTGATATTACAAAAAAATATTACAAATATATTTAAAAACACATTGAACGGCATGTCTTGGCCTTGGTTGCCTCTGCCTACCCTGCTGTGAGTGGGGTACAGCTATAGATAAAATATAAATAAGCCTTAATGCCATTCTGAAAATGTACCGTACCGTTTTAAAGCCACTATAGCAAAGCCGCAAAGCATCATGGAGATTAGCTTCGAAGTATCCGATAGTGGAATACTTGAGGCAGTGACCGGAAACAGATTGGTTTAAATTCAAATGTAAGGGAAGGCAGCTGGTATACGATGACCTTATCTTGATGTTTAACGATGTTCCTTTTCTTTTTCTTGTAACTGAGTAGAAGTCAGGTTACTCGTGGTGGGAGGTACAAGAGTACGCGACATGTTGTGGGTTCGATTCTCAAAAATAAAAGTTTAGTTATGCCATTCAGTGCAATGTCTTGAATATTGGCGAACAGAGTGTAAAACCATGTATATAGCATGGTAGTCGGAGAGAACCTAGAGTTAAGATACTCCGTGGCCAGCGTGGCGCAGCGGCACAAGGGCTTGACTCTAACGCGAGAATATTTATTTACGTTTATGCACCATGCTGTATGCGGGATACAGCGTGAAGCTGATTTTATTTTCCGAGTGGGAATCACACCTACGAAGACACGATGGACTAAAGAATCTTTAACATAAGTAACTATATATTTTTGTATTTGAAATTAATATAAATCGATTCTATTTAATAATAGTCACTAACCGACTTCTGTAAGAAAAGGAGGTTATCAATTCGACTGTATTTTTTTTATGTTTGTTACCTTAGAACTTTTGACTGGGTGGACCGATTTGGATGATTTTTTTATTTGAAAGGTAGTGCTTCCCATGTGGTCCCATTTTTTTCTGACAATGGTATCTATGAGAAAATCACATGTCTTATATTTGCATTCGGTATGTACGCGACAAATGGGCGAATAACTCAATGTGGCGTCAACCGATTTCGATATTTTATTTTTATTTGAAAGGGTACACTTCAACGATAGTTTGGTGAAAATTTGGTAAGGTTCCGATTGTGGAATCCGGTCAAAATTGATGAAGTTTGTTTTTTTTTATGGTAAAATTTTTATTATACTGTAATATTGTTTAACTTCAACCGATTTCAATAATTCTTTTTTTATTTGAAAGGATACACTTCAAAGATAGTATGATGAAAGTTTGGTAAGGTTCCGATAGTGGGATCCGGTCAAAATTGATAAATTTTGTTTTTTTTTTTGTAAAAAAATTATTATACTGTAATATTGTTACGACTTCAAGTTCAACTTCAACGAATTTCAACGATTCTTTTTTTAATTGAAAGGATATACTTCAAGGATAGTTTGGTGAAAGTTCAAATCATAAAATCTTTGTAAAATTATTTTGTTACTTTTTAGTTCGTTGTTTTTAGAAGTCGGTTTTTATATTTGAAGTTGATATAATTCGATTCTATTTAATAATAGTCACTATTACGAAAACCCTAAGCTTTATACGACCTAGTGGTACCAAGAATATGAATCACGTTGATGTATTATTGCCAGAGACGATAAGAAACTTGAGATTTGAGCAATTCTCAGTAAGCTACTTACTTAATGTTGTTAGAACCGATTTAATTCGTAATACAAGGAAATCTATGAGCTGTCTTTAGATTTATATTGTGTTGCCAAATTTTCTATCTTCGGTCGACAGGAAAAAGATGTCTCGGTTAAGATATACATAAAATACTTTAAATTATATTTTTATAAATATACTAGCAATCTCCGTCTGTCCGTCCGTGTATGATGCCTGACGCACGCCTCATAGAGCGATAGCTTCGTTCTTAATCGGCGGGATCAGAAGAGTGGTCGCAGCAGGGAGTTTTCGGTCTTCATGTGTTGGCGGGTTTCTTTTTGGCGGCGATTTGCCCTGTCATCGAAAGTCTTCTGTCAATAATGACCCCATGATAGGGAGTGCCGGCTCTGAGCACTTTATGAAGAAGCCCCGTGCCAGACACGGTCGAAGACGCGTACTATGTCGAGCATGGCTGTAATAACACTCTCCTTTCAGTTGATCGCTGCTGAGTGGTACACCATTCTGGCCACCTGCAAAATGGGTTAGTGCCCGCTTGTCAAACTGCTCACTTCGTGGGTGGATATACGATTGGAGAAGTGGGAGGAATAACTTCTCGAACAGCTTGGTGACTGCGCTTAGGAGAGCTATAGGTCTGTTATCCTTAGGGCGTCATGGACTCTTCCCAGCCTTTTTCATGTAGTACTTATCATTAAAACAGCGCATGCGTGAAAATGTCTCAATGGGTACGACTATATACATATATATACCATATTTATGTCAAATTATATTAAAATATACATAAAATAAAATATATACAAAGCTTTCATGAGAAATATTCTAATTAATGGTGAAAACCGCATCAAAATCCGTTGGGTAGTTTAAAAGAAGAAGAGTTAGAAACGCCAGACAGAGGTGAAATGCGACTTTTTTTTATAACTTATAGAGATAAAGATAGAGAAGAGAAGAGATATAACAATACAACAACAATATGGATGATGCATGACATTTTTATATAGGCTGCATCTCTCACTTTGGAAGAGGGAACCTAGTGTTAAGACACTCCAATGTCATTAAGGTAATGTCGTTCACCGCTTTCTGCTGAATTTTGGAGGCATCACGTTTTACGGAAGCCCACGCTGCGCTTGGTCTCGTTAGCAATGCGAGGAGATAAAATGTTAAATATATGCATGACACAATGCATATTTTACAACATAGTGTATAAATATGCTTTTTTAATTTCACATATCATCTGCATCATGTCAGATAGATGAGAGATGCTAGTTGAAAGTCAGCCAACGATCTGATACAGAACCAGCAACACGGTATCCAGATTTTGTGAGGAAAATGTTTTAAGCATAAATATTTCTTTAGATATAAATATATACGTCACGAAATTTACAGCCATGACATAATTTTACTTATTAAAAAGTTGTGTGTAACCTTTTAACCCATTTAAAATAAAGAGTGTTGTAAAATCTTACTTTAAAGCTCACTTATACGTTATAAAAGACTTACTTCCTAAAAGTTATTGTACAATAGTAAACACTACTGTAGTAGTCATTGATATTTCTTATTGTTTACGAGTACTTACACGCTATATAGCACACATATCTTCATAGACAGAGGCCATATATATATATATATATATATATATATTAAATGGACAAAGCAAACGAGCGTTCGGGTCACCTGAAGGTAAGTGATCACCGCCGCCCACGACCCCGTGCAACACCAGAGCAGCTACAGGTGCGACCTTTAAGGTGGAGGTAGACGCGCTTTTTGAAGGTACCCATATCATATCGATCTGGAAACACTGCCGCAGGTAGGCCATTCCACAGTTCCGTGGCGCGTGGAAGGAAATTTCTACGAAATAGCACAGTAGTAGAGTGCCTCGTATCCAGGTGGTGTAGATGATATTTAAGTTTGTGACGTACTGTGCGGTTGGAAAATTCGGTGGCAGGTAACAGATCAAACAGTTCTTCAGAACTCTCCCCAAGATAAATGCGATAGAGAACGCACAGCGAGGAGACGTCTCTATGCAAAGCCAAAGTATCAAGCCTTTCACAGCTCATTGGATGATTCGAACGGCTCTACGTTGTATGCGATCAAATGGGTCAATCTGATACTCGGGTGCACCAGCCCAGAGATGAGAACAATACTCCATATTAGGCCGAACCTGGGCCCTATATATGTATTTCCCTCTGTTGATGACCCCCAGTTTTTTCGAGGCCAACTTGGCCTTGCTTTCCAGGTGATCGCGATACTGGCAGTGACGCGAATACTTGATAGGCTTGATAGAAAAAACAAATCAATTTTAAAGAACTTCTGATAATGAATATGTTATATACTTATAGTTTTTTTAAAAACATTTTTTTTTCTCCTGAGAATTGTTTTACACTCTCTCTTGAATGTTAGTCAGTATGTACTGTATTGAGTACATACTTACGTTGCGAGACTCAGACCTGCGCCTTTTGTATACCGTTCAAGCGCCTTGACCACTCAGGCATACCTTCTCATCAGGCTGCATCGGAACTCTAATACGTTTGTTACAACTTATTTATGTTGTTAGTATATCTGTAGGTAGGTTTTTTACAAATTTCCACCACACAAAGATAACTTGTTAATAGCAGTAGTAATTATGAATCCCCTTCTTTCATTTGTGGGTATTATTTTACAAATATATTTAGTCTCTATATCCCGTTTACAATTTTGGCAAATCTTGACAAGCGACTCGTCATATGTATGTATGCCAGCCGTTTATACTGTATGGCGTTCCAGGGTAACAGACATACATACACACGCTCGAAAAATATTACCCTCCTTCGACAAATATTTTTAGGTTTAGTTTTGTACACTTTGTGGGCTGCTGTCATCACAATTGAAGGGTACGCCAACGTACTGTACGTACTGTATTTGAATGCTGTACTCAAAATTAAATATTCTGTATTCGGTTCTTTTATTTCTGGTGGACAAGCAAAATGAAGCCTCTGTTATATAATTTAAAATGTTATTTTCAATAATATATAAAATATATTATTGATAATTTACTTTACCGGTTTCACGAGACAATCAGGTCATCCACTGATTTACACGTAGCTCGAGGGTAAAGCGGTAAACCGACGAACGTAGTTAAATATTTTTTTTTATCGTAATTATAATGTATTATATTTAATTTTATTTGTATCTTCGTTCCTTTTGACAGCAAACAGTTTTTTTAAGCTTCACGCTGTATCCCGCATGTAGCCGGGTAGGCAAAGGAAACCTACGAACTTAGTGTTAAGATACTAGTTTTCCATTATGACGGTTCTATTACCTAATTTTCACTGAATTCATAAGGAATAGCACGCTGAGGGGCGGAACTCAACGCCGCGCTTCCCCTCTTTACCAGAGCGAGAAAATGACAATATTAGATATTTCATCTCCTTGAGCGGGAAGACCCCACGACTAGTCTCAAGATAGTTTTCTAAGGTCTTAATCGTCTGAAATTGGAAAGAAAAGGTTAAAGCTTACTTTTTGGGAATAGTGGTAGAGACTTCGCATAATGACTTTGATACCTTTTACATTATGAAAATGGTACTTTTCTTTACTTTTAAATTTAAATTTTTGATAAAACAACAAGAAATTAAAAGAATAAATTTTATAATTTTAGTTAAATTATTTTAACTAGATTGAATCACGATTATTTATTTAAAATAATAATATCGTAAGTTTTATATCATTTTCATTTAAGTATTTTAAATGTATACTCGTATATAAGATCACATGTTTTATGCAATCTTTCTTGATCAGTGTAAAAGGTATCTTACGGCAAGTATCTCTCAGTGGTTGTTGAATTTATATTGAATTCTCTTAAAGTCCTTTTAAACCGGAAGATAAAATTGTTTTTGAATTCCGTTTAATGTGAAAGAAATAATTATGTTATGTTAAAATTTTATTATATTTATAAAACAATATGTCCTACTTCCGAGACATGACGTGTTGATGAACTCAACGCCGCGCCTTGCCTTGTTAAGAGAGCGAAAATATTATACTTCCGTTGAAATTGAACGCACAATCGCCTCAATTATTTATTACATTAATTTCACACATAAATTATTGAACCAGTACATTTTCAAAACTATTGTTGTTATGTTGATGTGTATATATTACTATAAATGACTAAAATAGGAGATCATGTCATGACAATTTTGAATAAAATTAAATGAGCTTCACGCTAGTGTTAAGACACTCCGATCCCCACTGTCTGCCGAATTTTGGATGCATTGCGTGTTGAGTGGCAGAACTCAACGACGCGCTTAATTTTTTTTAATAAAAGAAGTTATAAAGTAGGTAGAAGTAAAATATTAACGCGTCTTATGGACTTTAAACTGTAAAATGAAACAGTTCCAAAATAACATTAGTAAATACTTTTTATTGATTACTTATAATTAGTATTGGCTATCATATTACGCATGAACGTATGGATAACGTTTAGTTCAAATTTCATATAGATATCTTAAATAGATACCGAGCAAATAAACTTTTACGTTAAGGGTCGTAACCGCCGTAATCCCCTCACTGTATGGGTTAGTGGCAAAAACTTGGTGGCAATTTGGTTTGCAATAAGCAATATAATAATAGTAAAAACTAGGTTAACAGTCAGTGTAGTTTTCTCATGCTTTTCCCACCATCTAAAGATAATTGCTTGGATTCTTATATATATTTCAAAAAAAAAACTTAAAGTGTTATTCCTCACTCAGGAAACAGTAATTCTTATTTTATAAAAAATATAGATACCGAGAATTTGTAAAAATCTAAATATTAAAATTTACACTGAAACTGAAACACTGTTTCATAAATAACATTTTATCTATAAACTTGAACCTATAGCTAATAATAACTTTTAATTTGTTGTCATGATATATTCTCCACTTTTATACTGGAATACATCCAAAAAAATATATATTATACGAATCTTCCATGTCTTCCTCATTCACTTCGCACCTCGGCAACGCGCGTCACTGGTACGTCAAACTAAATTGTAGTTATATTACAGTTTCGATGATATTAATATAGTTTTGATTTATAACCACGATTCTTGGATTCAATGCGGAGAGATCATTTTGAATATTTTATTTGTAACATCGATGAGTGTATTTTTATTTGAATGGCTGGTTGTAGTGGCATAGAACTGTCTGTACGTTTGTTAAAAAGATGTGTATTTAAATTTCTTCTAAATCTAATAAGAATTTAGTCAAAAAACTAATGAGCTAATTTGCTTAACATTTAGAATTCCATTGTTTAATATGTTATCGAAAAATATTTTTCATCAAAAAATCGATTCAATAATCTCTATCATCTTACATCACCTTGATTGATTTAGTGTTGCGTGTTGAGTGGCGGAACACCACGCCGCGTGATATATATTTTTTTCGAGTGTGGATCAAACCTACAATTAGTCGCGTTTGCAGTCACATTTTCTGCTCCTGCTCCACGACTGGCCTTAATGGGGAACGAAGTGTCTTAATACTAGGTTCCCTCTGGCTACCCTGTGTGACACAGCATAACGCAAAAAATTTAAAAATATTATACTTTAAAAGATTAGTATACTAAAAAGACCTGCTATGGTAGATCACAGCCATTTTGTAAATAAGAAGCAATCGAAGTAGTACAAAGAAATCTCTTATCTCAATTCGAAACACGTCGAACAGGTTAATTCGATGTTGATAACGTCTACCTGGCAAAGCATAAAAACAATGGTGTCTAATGAACCGATATTTTTTACCACGGTTTACGTTCAAAAAATCGCTTTTCATTCAAAATAACCGTTCACAATAGTTCTTTGGTCCTAATCCTTACATTATAGGGGCAGATATTCTTAAAAATGTTAAATTGAACGTGACTGGAGGTTATTAACCCATTTTTAGATATATCCTACACATAGCAGAATACGTAAAGGGAACCTGGGAACCTAGTATTCAGACACTCCCTTTTGCATTAAAACACTACCGTTCCCTATTCACCATTCTCTGAACACTACGTCGCACGTACTATAGTTCATATTTTCTAGAGTTGCCCGCGCAATGTATGTTTTTAAGTTATCAAAAAATATCTTTGAGAGAAAATTTATTTACTATATATAACTGATTTAACAGAATATGTACCTACTTTACCTATAAGTAGAAAAAAAAATAGCTTCACGGTGTATCCCGCACACAGCAGGGTAGGCAGAGAGAACCTAGTGTTCAGACACTCCGTTCCCCACTTACTGCTAAATTCAGGAGGCATTACGTGGCAGAAGAACTCAACGTCGCGCTTTGCCTCGACACCAGAGCGAAGAAATGGAAATATAAACGTATATAAATATTTCACTTCCTCGAGTAGGGATCGAACCCACAATCGTCGCGTAACAGTCACACGCTTGTGCCGCTGCGCCACGACGGCCTATATGTAGAGTAGGTACATATTAGGTAATTAAAAATAGATTTCATTATTACTAGGTCACTATATACTATTCTTATTTTAGTTTATCTTTTAATTTATAAATAGATGAAATAGAACTGATATGATTTTCAGTTTTCAAACAATTATAAGATATTTTGGCGCCCCGAGTGGGTGTAGACGACGTTCGCTATAACCAGAGAGCGGTGTAAATCAAACATATTGATGTAACGTGTTGATGCAATGAACGTTATATACGCAATTGAATTTATCTTCGCGATTGATGCTTGTGTTAATTTTTGGCAGATTTGACACGTTCTTTTGAGTAATTGTCGTTTTGGCATAAATGCAAAATTAGTGTAATCTGTTTTTGTATGAATATGAATATGTAATATTTGAGACATACAGAGGGAGGATAGGGCCAAGACACTCTGTTTCATGCACACTACCCAATTTTCAAGATAATGTATGTTCAGTTCAGTTACGCCAAATAATTCATTCCTCCAAATGGGACTCGAACGCACCCGTCCCGATTACAGTCAGAAACCGTGCCGGTGCACTACTGAGTTTTGTAACATTTGGTTACTTGAAGAAGGAACCTAATGTGAAACTATTATGTGGAAATCAAATCAGGATCATCATAATTGTGGCATTAGCTGTTGAAAAGTATCGATGAAACTTATAAGCCCATTATATTAAAACTATTGTTTATTGCCGTGTTGAAAATTAGAATTTACAACTTACGTAAAACATACCAACATAAAATTATTTTGTATATTTACTCATCTCATAATTCCGTTTATGTTTGAAACTGTAAATCACACGTGTAAAGCTGTAAATTTTACTATTCCCAGAATATTATCATACATTGCAGATTTAGTAAGTACATATGTTTGTACATAAACTGAATAAATCGAAAATGCAAATTTAGTGACAGTGTACTCTTTTTTGAGGTTTCGAACCTTAAAAGACAAAATAAAACTCTTATAGAATCGTTTTCATGTGGGAGTGTCTGTTTATCCGAATGGCCTTTCAAAAATCATCTTTCTCAATAACGTACAAGGGTGTCGATTTAAATTTAACGAAATTAAATATTTTATGTCTGTCTGCCTGATTGAAAAAAATGAAACACATTATATTTCTAAATCAACGAAATCAAAGGATCTGTTGATACCAAATGTGCTTTCTAGGCCGATATTCTCAATATTCCGCGAAATAAAGTAAAATTAAAACTCCGTTTATCTTCGAGAACACAAATGAATGATACTGATGGGTCTGGCTATTCCAATAGGAATTTTTATCCTTAGAGGGATAGCCATAAAAATTTAAATATAATTACCTGAGTCACACGTTTCCCTTCTTTCCTAGGAGGTGGTGGGAGCAGGTCCAAATGCTTGGGTCTGGTTGCCTTTTGTTCATCCACGCCTTTGGAGGTCGACGCTGCACCTGACTCGGATGTACCAGATTCAGTGGCCGCTTCTAATATGAATTAAGAATTCAATTATATTATAACATAAGTATATATGTAGGTAATGGAATTATAAATAACAGTGGTCAGTGGTACTCAGGTCTAGCTCATTGCGACTAATGTAAAATATATGAGTATTTTTGATTGATATTTATTTTGTGATCTTAAAACTGTTTTTTTCTCTAATCAGTTTCTCCGGATTCGGGTCTACTTGTAGCAACGAAACAACCAACTATGTCCACCAAACTACTATACTATGTGTAGCCAAAAAGGGAATAGATTTCATACTTTAATTGTATCATAGTTTTATAAATCGAAAGAAAATTGTCGAGATAACTATGAAAACATACAACAGGCAACTTCCCAGGTGCGGCATTTTCGAGAAAATGTCACAGCGGAAGTTCAAATTGAATGAAACTGGGTACCGTTTATTCAATCTGCAGGCCATATTCATCGGCGCCCCGGCCTGATGCATTAATTTACTCTCTATGGGTAAAGGAAATTGCTTAACAATAGCTGTTGGGCTATAATAGCTGTTAGGCTAAAGATATAACTATGTTAGTGACTGCACTTATGTGGAAATAAACAAGTAATAGAAGTTTTCATTTTGTATACGACGTACATATATCTATATATGTAAATAAAATTAAAGAATTCGTCTCTGATTTCGAAATAACTATTTTTTTTTCAAGTGTATATAGTTAGTTATTCACATGACGCTCAAGCACAAACAAATGATTTTTACATTTTTGTTCTTCTGTCTTTCTATTTGTCCAAGCTAATTTCCAGAACTGCTGAACCGATTCTTATGGGACTTTTACTGGAAGATGAGGTAGTCGTGAAGCGTATATAAGCTATATTTTATCCCAAAATTCTCATGACATTGGGTTAACGCCGTACGGAAATAACAACAGTATTTGAAGATCCACAATAAAAAATACACAAAGTTAATTAAAATGCTTGTAAATGATATTGTAAATGATATTTAACTTTGTGCTCAAAATCAGAATTTAGAATTTTAAAAGTATAAAAGTGTATTGGTTCCAATATGGAGACGTATTCTCTCATCGCCGTATTTTTACAGTTACTATTCGAGGAAGACTCGTTTTGTCACGTTCAATTTTTATTTGCATGCAAAAGAATTACTAAATTTATTTAAAACCAAATTTCCTAAAGTTACATTGTTTAACCCTGACAAGACAGGGGTGTTACAAGTTTATAACTGAACGCCGTTGTATAATTTCCCAGAGATGACAAATTAACATGATTTATTTTCTCAAATGGATATCGAACTCGTAACCATCTTGTGAAACCAAATGCTACATATAATTTAGATTATGCTGTGAAAAGTAAATTTCAAACGGAAAAAGTATGTTTCGTGGCGCAGAAGCAAGCTTGCATCTCTGTAAATGCTGTGGCTGTAGGTTCTATTACCACTCGAGGCAATTAAATATTTAAAAAAAAACTAAATCAGCTTCACGCTGTATCCCGCACAGAGCAGGCAAGGTAAGCAGAGGATATCCAATATTAAGATACTCCGTTCCCCACTTTCTGCCGAATTCTGGAGGCATTGCGTGTTGAGTGGAAGAACTCAACGCCGCGCTTTTGCCTCGTATTAACGTAAATAAATATTTCACTTCCTCGATTGGGAATTAAGCCCACAACCGTCGCGTTATAGACCCACCCTTGTGCCGCTGCGCCACGACAGTCTCAATATTTAATGTTTTCATTTTTTCGCTCTGGTTCCGCTACTCAACATGCAATGCCCCGAGAGCACTAGTACTACTAGACCCAGGCGACTTCCGCTCCCCAGGATCCCTCTACCTACTCTGTTGTGTGGATAAAGAGTGAAACTATAACAAAAAGTAATAATTTGAACCAGTTATGGGCTGTTTAATAAAATGTTTACTCAAGGCGTTCATAAATCTTTTTAGTTTGCTATTGAAAGAATTTTTGAATTGTAATGGTTTACTCAAAGTAAATTATTTTTCAAATAATACGTGGGTTTCGTAGAAATTGTTATTTTAGATTAAAATAGTAGAAGTATGTTAAAGTTAATGATACGAGGTTTTAAAAACATATTATTCATAGTAATTCCTATTGTATTATTTCAGCTTAAGGATTCCGTACCTCAAAATGTAAAGACGGAACCTTTATAGCCTTCACCCTTCATCCTTATTTTGTTGCCTATCTGTTAATATAATTTATTTTTAGAATTAGTTGCCTTTGAGCATTACATGTACTACTAAAAACGCTTACAATCTTAACAAATAGTTATTAAATTATTTGAGCGCTAAGGATTTCTATACAACGTTTGTAATGTCGGTATTTTTGTGAGAATATTTATATTTTTTTATTGTATACATAAATATATATCGGTGTGTGTTTTCTTGGTACAGTGAAATAGCAAAGTGCAATCCGAGGGAGAGATGAAAAAAACTTTCTCTTAACACATGGATTAATAACTCCCGAGACTAACAATGAAAATATGATTATATATCAACATAATCAATCACCTTTTAGGGTTCTAACACTTTTCCAATTTTTCAATACCATGTTCATAAAAAAAGATATCTTTCGCTTCAAATAAGTTTCAGTTTCAGCGATGACCTACTCATTTGAGCCAAATCTTTTTCCCTGGAGCATTTTTTTAAGATCAGCAAAGAGCCAGTAGTCACTGGGGGCTAAATCTGGCGATACGGGGGGTGAGGAAGCAGATCAAAGCCCAATTCGTTCAATTTTGCCATTTTTTTCATCGACTTGCCAAGGGTGCATTGTCTTGGTAAAAAAGGGTTTTTTTTTCTCTGCATGTGCGGTTATTTTTTTGCGATGTCCTCCTTCAAACGCACCAGTAAGTCAATATAATAATCATGGTTGATCGATTTACCTTTTTTGAGGTAGTCAATGAAAATCACACCATGCCATGTATCCCAAAAAACTGACGCTATGACTTTGCCAGCTGACTGCTGCGTTTTCGGACGTTTCGGACGGCTTTCGCCAGCTGTGCGCCACTCAGATGATTGCCGCTTCGACTCTGGAGTGTAGTGATGTGTCCATGTTTCGTCCATGGTCACATAACGACGCAAGAAATCTTTTTTGTTGTCTTTCTGAATCATCGACTCGTTGCTGTTTTTGTTCCATCAAAAGCAATCGCGGCACTCACTTGGAAGAAACCTTTTCCATGCTTTTCATGGATATCAAGGATAGTAAATACACTTCTATATGATATCTGTGTCATCACAGCAATCTCACGGAGCTTCACTTTACGATATTTCATTATAATTTTTGTCACTTCACTCACATTTTCCGGTGTAACAGATTCCACAGGTCTACCCGAGCATTCTGCGTCGTTTGTGTCGGTACGACCACGTTTAAATTCGGCAAACCACCGACAAATCGTTGCTTTTGATGGACAAGAGTCCGAGTAACATTTTTCGATCCATTGTTTCGCTTGCATTGTTTTTACCCATTAAAAAACAATGTTTTATCAGAACACGAAACTCGGTTTTTTCCATTTTTTAAGCAAACTACAAAACGACTTTACTATAACCTCGATAACTCAGCTGTTTCTGGTCCGATCGATTTAAAATTTTGACTCGTTTCAAGCAAAAGTAAGAACTCTAGAAAAACGTGGTTACTGGTTTACTACGAGCACCATCTCTGGGTTAGTCTCGGGACTTATTGATCTATGTGTTATTATACAAGCGAATAGATTTTACATTTTTAAATATAAGTTATTATAAAAATACATTTTAAAATATAAAAAAAACACTCTTCCAAAGGCGGGACAAGAGTCCAAGACATCGGTCGCTAGGGCTCCAGAGAGAGACACCTCCTCACAATACGCGCCGTCTCAAATAAAACTGGCTTCTGCTCCGTCCGGTTCTTGGTCCAACAGCTAAGCGATAATCTCTTAATATGTTGGTCGAGGCTTTTCGCTATGATAGTCGCATTGACATCGCACATGGCGGTAATTTCATGGGTGCAAATATTTTGAAGTTGTTATTATTACTTCGAGCTAAACCAAGGGGAATTGGTCATCAAGGTATGCAAAAAGAGAAATCTCCATACGATAGAAATAATATTTTAAAAAAAATGTATCAGAATAATCGATATCGAATTAAATTAATTTTAAAAGTATAACTTTAATTAAGTATTTATTATTGGATTCGCGTACGTATAGAAACATACAGAATTTCTAATAAAAGGTTAACCTAAATTCGGATTGGAGGAGGAAGACAAAGTGTTGCTAGCGCATTCAGTACATATAAACTTGCGAGACAGAATTCCTTTGACATTGGCAAACTAAATTGGCATTCCCTACGTAACCAATTTTAAAGTACACTTCATAATATTGGTACAAGCGTCATTACTTCCTTTCAAAATGATTCTGAAGAATCAAACGTATAGCACAATACAGTATTTTTACTCTGTAGATATTTTTTGTTCCTAATGATGATTATTTTATAATTAAGTGTTTAAGTCTCTTAAAGAGAGTGGATGCCGTTAAAGACCTTAAATATCTATAATGTGTATTTACGTATTTGTACGTATAATTTAGAAAATATTTTTTTTAATACTTGTTTAAGTGAAAATAATTTTATTGGAAGACACTCAGTTTACATTTTTTTATATATTGCTTATTGAGTGGAAGCTAAAGCTAAACTATATATTATTTTTTAATAAAGAGATCGATAAACTTGAACAAAATGATAAAACGATCTAAGATACACATCACCAATGTTGATACACGTTGCAGCTTTTTCGCTATTTTATTTATCCATCGAGTTTTGCATGCGACTGTATCGGGAGCACGAATTCTGCATAAAGGCCGAATCCACACTATAGTGACCGCCAGGTCACAGTATATAATTATAGATTGTAACTTATCCAGAAATACAACTTTATTATACAAGAAAATAAAAATAAAAGAAATGAGAATAACAATCAAACGCTCCCCATGATAAATGCGATAGAGAACGCACAGTGAGGAGACGTCTCTACGCAAAGCCAGAGTTTATTATTAGTATAAAGAAGAATTTTATAATTAGATTTGTTTTTCTATTCTATGTTTGTCTAAATATATAAGTATTTTATTTTAGATATCGTTTGTTGAATCTCGGAACTTAACAACGCCCTTCGTTTAATAGGGCGGGGATATAAGAAGAACTGTTCTCCAGAGTTTGGCGTGATCTGTTCAATACTGCTTAAGATATGAGTTGTCATATTGATTGTACATATTTATATAATGTTGATATTTGGTAAATGTAAGCGAAAAACTGTATTAGTAAACAATTTTATATCGTAATTTAAAATATAATGTTATACTTTAAGTCCTTACAGACCGAGATCCCAGGGTCCCCAGATTACGCCATTTTAGCAAAGCTGAAATTTTGAGTATTAATAGTCTAATATGTAGTTAAGACTGTATGCATACTCTCTAACTTGAAAGTAGGGACCTTTCAGAAATAGCGACAATTTAGGGTACACGTCCAGCTAGATTTAAGTACAAACGCTCGTTTTTAAATATGTTTTAAAGAATAATGTAAACAATATATAGTAATTATTACCAGACCCTTTAATACGAGGGCCTTTACTCCTGCCAGACGTCTCAAGGTTTGTCCAAAATTGGGGCAAATGACGTTATTATAAACTATCAAGATTTAATTTGAAATACATTATTTACGGACTATTTTAAGACTCCTCATAAGCACCCAGACCAATCCGATCGGACTCAATTATCTTTCCAGACAGAAGTATACCGTTATTTGGCGCTACCTCTGAATGGTCCCCATTTTCAAGTTAATGAGTATGCATCGAGTGTCTTCACTACATATTAAAGTGATAGTCCTCAAAATTTCAGCTTTGCTAAAATGACGTAGGTAATGCAGTTTTGGGACCTTGGGCTATTAGAGAATATTTTAAAATTCTTTGTAATAATATTTTTATTTAATAATTCTCCAATATTATGGAGTATTTATTATGTTATGTTATATGCAAAATGAATTGTAAAATCCACTGCATGGATTACAATTTGATCTTTATATTCAGACAGCTTATGTTTTCATTATGCTAATTGAAATATGTAAGTGCATAATTAGATGCCTATTTAATACTTTGTTGTTTATATAGGATTTTCAAAATACAGAGGACAAATTTGAAAATTATTTTATTAGCTTTAGAAAAGATTCATTGAGTAATATGATTGCTCAATGCTGCGCACCTTTGATGCTAACCAACACGCGTTTATAAACATTTATGGAATGCAGAGGCATGCTTTGTATTTTGTTTTTTCTTCAATGGGAGTATAGATTGCGGCTCTGGTACACTTTTTAATCTAGTCAAATCTAAACTATCTTCCCGCTTTATCCCTAGCGGGGTAGTCAAACAGTACGGAGAGACAAACGCTACGGTCTCTGCATACCAAGAGGTATTCCTACGTCTACGATGACAGTACGTATATGATGACAGTTGAGAGGCAAAAGATCGCCTCTCAACTGTCATCAACCTCTTCATATATGCTCTCCGCCCCCAGAGGTCCTCATCACTCTACTGATTGATTCATAATGCAAGAAAATTCGGTCTCAAAGAAAAAAGTACGGTAGTGACGGTAGTTTTGAATAATTTATGATAATATATTTATGACATAATAATAGCAAATCAAATCCAATCAGCTTTACGCTGTATCCCGCTCACAGCAGAGGGAACCTAGTGTTAAGACAGTCCGTTCACACTTTCTGCCGAATTCTGGAGGCATCGTGTTGAGTGGCAGAGTTCGCGCACGCGGCACTTCGCCTCGACACCAGATCGAAGAAATATAAACGTAGATATAAACGTAGATATAAAAGAAAATAAATATTTCACTTCCTCGAGTGGGGACAGTACCCACAACCGTCGCGTTACAGTCACTCTCTTGTGCCGCTGCGCCACGACGACCTCAATGCTATAATACTGCATTTTTAAAAATTAGTAGATATTTAACATTTTAATCATAATTTTTCATATTTAAGGCTGGGGGCGTAGAGTGGTCAGCATTAGTCTGTAAACGCAAAGATTATGGGTATCAGTATCAGTTCCACTCGTGGTAATAAACTATTTTATTTCTTCACTCTTATAAATAAAATAAGGCATTGAGTTCGCCACTCAACACCCAATATCTCGAAATATCTCGAATTTGGCAGAGAGTGGGTACGAAGAGAAATTAAAGTAGGTCCGTTCTGTCTTTATTGATATGCTGGAAATAACATAAAACTGCTTTTTGCTTCGTTATTACTATTTAAAATTTCCACAACTGTATTTTAAAGAAAACCAACAATAATGTTACTAAAATATTTAAAACATATTTATAACAAATATAGCTTAACGAACTTTACATAACCTGATAACGATCACTACAAATTCGTCATCATTAAGTTTATAAAAATCAGCTCCACGCTGTATACCGCACACGTCAGGGTTGGCGTAGAGAACCTAGCGTTAAGACACTCTGTTTATCACTTTCCGACGAATTATTGAGGCATTGCCTGTTGAGAACTCAACGCCGCGCTTTGCTTCGACATCAGAGCGAAGAAATGGAAATATAAATTTAAATAAATATTTCATTTCTCAAATGGGGATCGAACTCGCAACCAGTCGCGTTTAAATCACACTTTGTGCCCGTGCGCCACGACTTGCCTCTAAAATCGATATAAATTCATCTAAATAAATATTCGTAAATTTCGAGCTAGTCGGACATTAAAAAACAAAAAAAAATCAAATCTATTATTACATTTAGTAAAAAAATAAGAAATTTAAACACATTTTAGTTCATATCGTAAAAAATCGAATTAGCTAGAGATCAACGTAACGTTGCTCTCATATAGGCTGTATAATAATGACGTGTGGACCCAGCCAGCTGTTACTATAGCGTCGGATGTTAAAAAACGATATATAAATCTAATTATAATACGGCCATCACTATCAAAGAATAGACGTTTGTTGATATGCGGTTAAAGTAAACAATGGGTGAAGTCGTCAAATGTTATTTTCGTTATTGTGAGGGTTGCGGGTTCGAATCTCACTTGAGGGCGTTTATTTTCACGTTTTAGCTCTGATTCGGAGATAAAGAGTTTGAATTACGGTCTCTCAATACGCAATGTGAATATATTCAAAGTAAAAAAGGATTAAATCAGCTTCACGCTGTATCCCGCACACAACCTACCCTAAGGTAGGCAGAGGGAAGCAAATGTTAAGACACTCCGTTCCCCACTTTCTGCCGAATTCTGGAGATATTGAGTAGGGAGTGGCAGAGCTCAACACCGCGCTTTACCTCGACACCAGAGCGAAGATATGGAAATATAAAGGTAAATGTTTAGCCGTGCTTTAGCCGTGTGTTCTTCTTTCTGCTTAGAATAGGATCACCCTGGTACTGGTGGTGTCGTAAGAGGCGACTAAGGTACGAGTGGGAGAGTCACGTTACCAGCAATGGCGACAGGCATGGGCAGATTCGACCGGATCATTACCACCCCCGGCATTTAAAACCGGCGTGAAGAAGTGGTTTATGCCACTGCGTTTCGCAATAGGTAATGCCGGGCTCCGGCGCCCAACCACCTCAAAAGCTGGCAACGCACCAGTAGCTCCTCTGGTGTTACGTGGTGTCGTGGGCGGCGGTGATCACTTACTATCAGGTGACCCGTACGCTCGTTTGCCATGCTTTTTCCATAAAAAAAAATTAATGTTTTGGGAACGAACCCACAACTGTCGCGTTAGTAACACCCTTGTGCCGCTGCGCCACGTCGGCCTCATATTTTTTTTTTATTTTAATAAAATAAAAAGGATTATACAGTAATTTCCAGAAACAGGATATTAAACATAACAACAAACCATATCGAAGTGGCAACCCCTCAAAATAAATATATCATCTAAATTTCCGCCCCAAAACGAAACATTCCTTGGTATATTAATGCAAATGTGCTGAATAATCTTGCTGGGCTAATATCCTGTCAACACGATTTAAATAGTTAAGCAAGGGATGCATACTCGTATATCCTCCTTATAAACGGTTAATTTAGATATATAGTTTTTGGTTAGCTAACTCATTCTAAACTTCAAAATCGGTGTGTCTTTTGGTAGTTTATATTAGATTTTTATTTTGTCATTTGTGAAATTCTATATACGAGTATTTATTTTATATTCTATTGTTATTAAGAGTGTCCAAATTACTAGACATTTAAGAGTACAAAAAAAAACTTTTTGTTCTAACTAGATAAATATTGGAATGATGACCATGAATTAGGAAATGAAGAGTTTGATCACTATATGGTGTTAGAAAAAATGTGTTTGGTGTTTTTTTGCTTATGTGAGCAACGATATAAAAAGTTAAATAGATTGCCAGGATTTCTAAAATATAATTTAGATGAAATAATATGAAGATTGTAAAATATGTAAAATAATAACGTTGCTAAAATATATAAAACTAATTTTTTACCTGTCTACTTATTTTTTAGATTATTATTATTAAAAAACATAATTTTAGCAGTCTGAACTGGTCTGGTACCACACCAAAGGACAAGACAAATAGCTCGTTCTGCGAGTACCCATGGCAGTACGCGATGAAATTAAGAAATCATTGGCAGTAGTTTAATATAATAATTGTGGAACCGTTGCCACAGAGAACAGCAAGCTGATCAGAACGTCGAGTTTGCAAAACGTTTTAACACTATTCAGATATTTCTGATTAAAGAGTTCCATTTTAAATATATCTTTGTTGTTATTACTAAAAGAAGCCTGCCAGTTTTATACTAAACTCAAATAAATTAGAAAAACTATCCACGCTATATCTTACATGCGCCTGTTTTATGTCGTATTCGTACGTGAAAAATTCTATGTAATGCTCACCAGTTTATTTCGACATAAAATTATATATTTCGTATCTTGATTTAATTTAATTAACATGTTTACTAAAAATAGTATAATAACAAAAAGAGGTGAACATCCTGAAACTGAAACATCAGCCGCATCTCTATATCTGAATCCACCGAGCACTGTCTTCAAAAAGTATATGCCATCGTAATAAATCTAAATAAACTTGGAGCTTCGGCTTCACAACGCGTGCTCTACAGAGAGATTCAGAATTCAGCGTCAACGGCCTCGGCTGTCAGCGTTTGTCACCAAATACTCATAGATTCTTAAAATAATCACAAATAGCACGTTCGCAATAGCTTTTACTGTTGCACTAGAGCCAATTCGCGTACGCTACTATATTTCGCAAGCAAGTTAAACCACATGAGATATTCAATCGCAAATACATATATGAGTTTGTAGGAGAGACGGATGACAGGAGAACAAGGCATATGACGCAGTGGTAATTGCGCTGTCTTCGGTCCGAGAGTATACATGTGGATATCCCAACAAGAATGAAATTAAAAGCGATGTGGCATGAAGTGTGAAATAAATTGTAGATTTTTATTTGTAATTTATTGCTTTTCCTTTAAAAATTAGACCTTTAGAAGCTGGCTTGCTGGGAGCGGGGCGGACGTCGTCGGGGGCTGACGAGGTGGATGGGGCGGGGTTGTCCGGAGTGTTGGTGTTCATCTTGTGGCACACCTCGAACGCCTGACCGACGGTACGCACGATCTTCATGGCCTGGCTCTGTGGAAGAAAATTAATATTAGTCAAGATAATTTATGAATTAAAGCTCCTATGTTAAGCGTAAAGAAATTCTTATATTAAAAATACAAATGGATTATTGTTTTTGTTATTGTTTATTTTTTATATTCTTGTTGAACCTGGGAATCTAGTATTAATACTAGCGTCCTCCACCGCCTGCTAAATTCTGAAGGCTAGGAGATACGTCTTGAGTGGCGGAACGATGCAATGGATTTAGTTAATCCATTAAATTAAGAAATATATTGTTAATTTTAACTCTTTAAGAAAGAACCAATTTTAAGTCTACCAGTCAGCTTCAGCAAACAAGATGAAAAAAAGTGAAAAATGATGATTTGAGAAATGGCTTTTACGCCTAAAAATTTTTAAATAGTAATTTAATACTATGCAAAACAATATAATATTTTGTTCCAAAGTAGCTTTTCCTTGAAGTTTTGTCATAAATCTTGCTTAGTAACTTATATCGTGAAAGTAATTTGAAAGTTATTCAAAATTTGCTAAATAAATAAAATATAACGTTCAACAAAACATGATTGTCTGTATGTCAAAAAATGTGTTTGTCTTAGAATGATATGAATGTAGCATTGCGTGAGATATAATATTAGTTTTGGCATAATAGCGGTGGTCGGATTTGTAATCCGTGTCTTCCTGAATAAATAATAAGCTTGTAGAGTATAATAAATGTACAAATATTATTTTTATTATGAAAAACGATGTCGCATAATTTTTCTCGTGTAGGTTTTTTTTGCAAATAAAAAATTGAGGAATATATATTATTTGTGTAAATATAATTTTTCTTTGCGTTCAAGTAATGACAAGTGATATATTATAATGAGTAATCCTTTTTACAGTTCGTTAAATAATAAAGTTTTTGAAATATTTATAATAAAATTATGGTTTATTTTAACATGTTTCCAAATTCATTTTCAACTTACATATAGTAATTAAGTTACATAGAATGAGTCCTCTATGACCGCTAACAATATTTATAAACTAACTATTTTTTTTAGCTTTCAGCGGAGAAACTAGAGAGCAGGGAGAGCCAAACTCTCCGAACTCTGTATACCTCTTTCACCTCGTTCTCTTCATACATGCGTTGAAATATCTTCACACGCGTCACACACGTATGTAGATATTTCAATGGAGATTTCAATAGAGTCAATGTATTTTCAGATAATCACAGAGAAACGAGAAGCTAAAAAAATATTTTGACTATTCTAACACTACAAATGTGCTATAAATTTCAAAAGTTTAGATGCTCAAAGTTATACGCCATCTTTTTTGTATGGAACAGATGATAAAGGGAACAAAAGGATGAAGAGCTGGCGTTATCTCTATCCTGTCCAAAGAATGTTGTGTCATTCGTTTTGTCATAACTTTACATTCAATGATTTTTCTTCGTGTTTTCTTTTCTTAAATTTTAATGGTGACTTTATCTTTAACATTTTTGTTTTTTCTTTCTAATTATATAAGAATATTAATATTTTTTCTTACGTCAGTTACAATTTATTTAGCGTTAATATTCGGTTCGGGCTGTCTGTATGATTAGGGCTCTCTAGATAAAAAAAATTAAATTAAATACCTTTAAGTTAGCGATGGTTGAGGGTTTGATCCTCAGTTGAACATAAATATTATATTATGATAAGACAATGGGCATGGTTGACTTTTGACACACAACACGCGATGACCCAATTCATATTCGGGGTTAGACATATTGTTGAAATTTCCGAGACACTGGGTTTTCTCTTTTGCGGTATAATATAGTTGAAATAGAATAATTAAGTAAAAGCTACAAAAAGAACACATTCTTATAGCAAGGGACTAACCTACTATCAGCTTCACGCTGTATCCCGCACACAGATAGGTAGGCAGAGTGAACCTAGTGTTAAGAGACTCCGTTCCCCACTTTCTGCTGAATTCTGGAGGCATTGCGTGTGGAGTGGCAGAACTCAACGCCGCGCTTTGCCTCGACACCAGATCGTAGAAATGGAAATATAAATTGAAATAAATATTTCATTCCCTCGAATGGCGATCGAACCCACAACCCACATACTTTGTGCCCCTGCGCCATGACTGGCCTCAACCACCTACTAAAATGGCTAAAAACAGTATAAAGTATATACGAGTACATCTGTATCCATCATTCAGCATTGTGACGATCTAATCAATTCGACAGAATAAAATGTTTAGATTCAAGAAAAAAGGGTAAAAGGGTACAATGATGAATAATATTCACATTTCAAGAAGCTATGGCTACTCCCTTTTCTGGTTTTCGCCCAATATCTATTATATATCTGTTTGAATTTTTGTCAGTGTCGGTAGAATTTGGGTGGTATTTTTTTTTCCGCACACAGCAGGGTAGGTAGTGGGAACCTAGTGAGTAGTTAAGACACTCCGTTCCCCACTTTATGCCCAATTTAGGAGGCATTGCATATTGAGGGGCAGAACTTAATGCCGCGCTTTTACCTCGAAATATGAACGTAAATAAATATTTCACTTCCTCGAGTGGGGATCGAATCCACAACCGTCGCGTTACAGTCACACTTGAATATTACTTGGTGCACCAAGGGTGCATTATTTATATCACCAAGGGTCATCCCCACCTGGTTATGATTCTTAATTTCAAAACAATTACAAAAAACCTTATCGAAATAGAATTAATATAACCCCAAGATATAAGACAATAACTTATTTTAATTAACTAAAAATGCGGAGCTTAGTGGTTCCGTGAAGTCCAGTCACGTCAGAAGTCAGTCTATGAAATAAATAATTGTACATCAACCTAGTACAAGCAGCCGAAACACAAGACGGGTCGTAACAATTATTTATTGAAGCCATTGAGGTGCAGTGGTACAACTGTTGACTGTAAGCGCAACGATTCGATTCCTACTCTGAGAAATTGTAATATATTATTATGAATATAAATAATGTTAATTAATACCATGTTTTAAAACGGCATTGCGCTGGATTGAATTATGCCACTCAACATGCAAGGTCTAGCTGAGACAGATCCATGGGTACCTGGAAACCTAGTGTTAACCCATTAAGAAACTTCCGTTCCCCACTTTCCACTTTCTCAAATTCTTGGGGCATTAAATATTCGATTCCTCCGAATGGATATCGAACCCACAACAGTCGTATTTTCAGTCGCAAGTTTGTATCTCTGCGACACAACAACCTTCATTCGTTTACTCGTTTTAATATTATACATTAAAAGAATTACAAAGAACTGTAGGGTTATGACGAGTGTTATTGAACAAGTTATATATATTGAACTCAGTCAGGTAACCCTGACCTTATAATGTCGTTATAATAAAAATATATTCAGCAATATTAGTATTTTATAAATTTTAAATATTTTTCTATATGTATTTTATTTATAAATCTTATTCACATATAAACGTAGTCTTGCGGCATATTATAATTGGAAAGGAAATACAAATATGTAGGTATGTATGTATGTGTATGTTATTTTTGCTTCACACATAGTGGGTATTCCACATTCCGTTTTTTTTCCCACTTTACGCGGTATCCCGAGGTTACCAGGGTAGGACGTGGGTACCTAGTGTTAAGATACTCCGTTCCCCACTTTCCGCTGTATCCTGGAGGCATTGCGTGATGAGTGGCGGGACTGTACGCTACGATTTGCATCAGAGCGGGGAAATATATCAATGAAAATAATAAATATTCCATTTCCTCGAACGGAAATCGAACCCACCATATGTGTGCCACGACTGCTCTTCTTTATAGACATTATTTTATTATTTTACTAATAAAAGAAAAAATATTTAAATCTACATATTTTATATTCTTGTCTTTCTCAATCAATACTCTCAAAAGATCTAATGAGAATGCCGATGCATCTGTAAATAGGCTAAGCGATAAAAATAACATTGATATGAAAGCGGTCGTGGTAACAATAGATGATTCTTTAATAAAAATACTTTTCATTGTGGTTGTGGGTGAGGCTATAAAATATTGTATTTATAGAATATTTCCTGTATTTAAAAAAATGTGTGCACTCACGACTCACGACTGGCCTCAATCGAATGTCGATAAACCGCTTAATTATCATAATATTAAGATATAATATTGAACTTATATAGCTTTGAGTAACAAGCGATGGGCATGACACGTTCAATTTATGTTCCTCACCCGTCACGTCACTGACAGATTGTAGGGTTGGGGCTAATGCTAATATCAACCTATATAAAGCTTAATAGATGCCATTTCTAGCAAGAATAGAATTTTTTACATTTTTTCAGCTTTACGCTTTATCCCACATATAGGAGAGAACAGAAGGATCAACAGGTTTAACCTGTTATTTAAATGGGTCCAAAATTTCTATTCATTTGTTTTGCAATAATATATTTATTAGGTGTAAGTGTAAAGATTATTCAGTTGGGCACCCACAGACTTTTTTATTACTTTTTATTTTATTATTATGTAAAACACATTTTTTTTAATTTTTTTTTTTGGTTTATTCAATTTTAATTTTAAAAATAACAAAACAGTATATTAATTCTTTTATTGTATCTATCATATCTTTCTACCAGAGGTAGTGGACCCTCAGAGGTAATTTAATATTGTGAAAATAGAATGAGCGTTTATACTTAGAAACATGCAATTCAGTGATTTAACCATTTTGTATTGTGTTGTACTGAAAAGAACTAATGCGACTTCAAGTAGAATTTATGAAAATACATACCTCCGATAAAAATATAACCTTACCGTATTATGAGGTAAGTCGTGGCGCAAGGGCACAAAGTGCAGGCACACTTTAAGTGGCAGAACAAGACTGGTTGTGGGTCCGATCCCCACTCGAGGAAATGAAATATTTATTTACGTATATATTTTTATTTTCTGGAGGCGTTGCGTATTGAGTGGCAAAACTCAACGCCGCGCTTTACCTCAACACCAGAGCGAAGAAATGGAAATATAAACGTAAATAACTCAACACGCAATGCCTCCGAAATTCGGCAGAAAGTGAGGAACGAAGTGTCTTAACCCTAGGTTCCCTCTGCCTACCCTGCTGTGTTCGGGATACAGTGTGAAGCTGATTTAATTTAATTTATTGTCATATCTTCGCTCTAGAGTCGAGGCAAAGCGTGTCCCCAGAACTGGACGGAAAGCGCGGAACGGAGTGTCTTAGTACTAGGTTTCCTCTGCTCACACCATCCATATTTGTGCTGCTCTTATTAATAACGCATTAGGCCCGTAAACTTCGATACATACGTTAATTTTGTTTGCTTGACAAATTATTGAAAAATCAACTTCACGCTGTATCCCACACACAGCAGGGCAGGCAGAGCGAACCTAGTGTTAAGGCACTAGGTTCCCTATTGAAAAATGGCGGGAACTAGGTTTTTTTTTATTTTCACATTTAATGGTATTTAAACTTGATAACTTCATTCATTGTACTTGATTAATTAAAATTTGATTAGTATTCGAAATAAAAAATACTTTAGCCGCGAACTGTTATACCGTCTTTCATTCACATAGAACTGTCAAGCTTAAACCGGCGCTGCTCTGTCGGGCGCGAAGTGGATTTCTTCACGGGCCGTCTGCTCGGTATTTTAGACTCGGTCGTTTATTTTATGACCGTCAACTATACGAGAGCAGAGTACATTTTTGTACTGCATTATTTTTATGATCATGTAAGAATAATGTCTGAATTTTCTATTAGTGTTAAAATAAATTATTATGAGGAGGGAGGCTGTCGTGGCGCAGCGGCACATGGGTGTGACTGTAACGCGACACCGTGAGTTAAAATCGGCGACAAGTAGTATGTGGAAGTGTTTTAATTTGAACGGAGTGTTTTAACACTAGGTTCTACAGTTTCCTTAACTCACCTTCTTATGTGCGGAATATGTAGACAGCGATTACATAGTTTATTCTTTTAAAATTTTACTTTTAAATAACATTTTTTCTTGCCAAGAGGCAAAGATAAAAAAAATCGACTTCATGTCAAATTGCTTCAGAACTAAAATGATAATTTCAAAGGCTGTAAAAGTAACATATTAAGTACCTACATCACAAATATTGATATTTTTTTACCCCACGCGGTATCCCATAAACAGCAGGGTAAGCAGAGGGAACCTGGTAGTAAGACGCTTCGTTTCTCATTTTCCACCGCACTCTGGAGGCATTCCGTGTTAGGTGGCGGAACTCAAAGCTGCGTGTTGCGTGGGCACCAGAGCGAAGAAGGAAAATATTAAATATTAAATTTCTTCGAGTGAGAATTGAATCGACAACCTGTCACGTTACACGCATGCGTCCCTACATATATTTAATTGTAAATAGTTACAATTAAACATTATTTTGATGTCGCAATATCTAATTTCCATTTTCAATCACAGTGCAGTCCGGAGTACAGTCTTCCTTGCAAACAAACATGTTCAAACGGATTAACTACCTATCGAATGCGAGCTCCTTCAATTTCTGTCGACCTTGACTTTTCACGTTGGGTTAGATTTAATTTTCTTCTTGCATCACACGCTTGCTTGCTAGACTACAGTTTTAGAATTTCGTTTTTATTACTGCAACGGAACCGAAATTAATAAAATATTATATTTCGAACACGAGGTAATGCTGTTACCCCTTTTGGCTTTTACAGCGATGCCTGTTGGGTAGAGAAGAGGGCACTCTGTCCCTAAGGAAATGCAAGTGGTTGCCTCTAAGGACGTTGACCACTGTAAGGGAGCTCCCTGCTGGACCCGAATCTCGGCTTGCAGCCGTCTAAAAAATAAAGGTGAAGAAAAAAATGATTCTAATTTTTACTAAGGCGTTGTTTAAGATTCTCAATATATGTCGAATAAAAAAAAATTATTTTACCTTGTACATTATATTTACTATCACATTTGTAAATTGAGAGACAAATAATAAAATTCTGTGAAAGTATCTTAAAAAAAATAAAAATGCAAAGCGAAAGTAGTGATTACAAAACCTCATTAATGTAATTTTTTTAGCTCCATGCTGCATCCGTCACGTGCTAGCGCATTTAATGTTGAGACACTCTGTTCCCATTAAGACACTTCTGTCGCCCATTTTCCATCGAATTCTGGAATTCGAATCAGGAATTCGAATTCCAAAATTCGATGGAAAATAGTTGAGTGGCGGAAATCAACGCCGCTTTGATTCGTTACCAGAGCGAGGAAATCTAAATATAAAATATCCAATATCACTTTTTTTTCGTATTAGAATCTAACCCTGCACCACGACTGGTCCAATAAAGGTTTATCTTACGAAACATTCATAAAGTTACGACAAAAAACTTTACTATAACTAAGTAAACAATAGGTGCAACTAAAATAGATGGCACAAAACGGATTCACTGAAAAGAATCTCTCTTCTAAAGAAGAATCGAACGAGGCCTTTCAGAGAATACAATGTAATTGTTTTAAATTACATGCTGCTATGAAAGAAGCTATCGTATTAAGCGACGAATGAGCATTCATTCGATATAAAATCGACAAAAGTTGTTTTATTTAACTCAATAAATAAAAATAAATAAAATAAATCAGCTTCACGCTATATCTTGCACACAGCAGGGTAGGCATAGATACTCTAGTATTAAGAACTCTGTTTTTTTATGGAAAAAAACAAGGCAAACGAGCCTACGGATCACCTGATGATAAGTGACATCGCCACCCACGACCCCGTATAGCACCAGAGGAGCGAGAGGTACGTTATTGACCTTTAAGGTGGAGATAAATACGCTTTTTGAAGGTACCAAGGTCGTTTCGACCTGGAAACAATGCCGCAGGTCATTGCACAGTTGTGTGGCGCGTGGAAGGAAGTTCCTACGAAACCGCACTGTAGTGGAGGGCCATGAATCCAAAAGGTGTGTATGGTACTTGAGTTTGTGTGTCCGGTTAGAAATTTCAGCCGGAGGTAATAGATCAAATAGTTCTCCAGAACACTCCCTATGATAAATGCGGACGAGAACACATAGCGAGGAGACATCTCTACGCAAAGCCTATATGTCAAGCCCTGCACAGGTCATTGGGTCCTCAACGATTCGAACGGCTCTACGTTGTATACGATAAAATTGGTAAAGCTGCTACTGGGGTGGACCAGCCCAGAGAAGAGGACAGTACTCCATATGAGGCCGAACCTGGACCCGATACAGGGACAATCGGTGTTTGGCGTTATGTACTGTCTCGTTCTGTTAGATTGTCTGTGAGATGATTGCGATACTGGCAGTCACTCGAAACGCTAAGGCCCAGTGTGCTGATACTGGGCGCGGTCGTAAGGGGACTATTTTGGAAGACTGGTGATATGACAAATGGAGTTTTATTTGCTCAAACTTGTGTCATCTTGGGATTGAATTGAATCAAATTCCCTTCACCCCATAAAGAAACTTTCCCGATGGATGTCTCAATTGAAGACGCAAGTTTATTTCGGCATTGGTCGAAGTTTTACCGAGCAGCCGGAGTAAACAGCGTCCACTGTACTATCATCTGCATAGCAATCAATGCTAGAATCCTCTAACATGTCCGTTCCCCACTTTGCGCAGAATTTTGGAAGCAGAGCGAAAAAATGGAAATATAAATTTGGCTAAATATTTCATTTTCTCGAGTAACAATCGAACCCACAACCGTCGCGTTACAGTCACACTCTTGTACCTCTGGGCCACGACAGCCTCAAGATATCCGAAAATTTAATGAACTGTTGTTTTTATAGAATTAGTGATTTGTATTGTTTGTGTCTTTATTGAGTGGCTGTGGGTTTGATTCCCACTTCTGGGAATGAATTGTTTGCTCTGCTACTTAGACAAAGCGCGGTGTTGCTTTAAGTCACACATCAAGCAATATCTAGAAATTTGGGCGGAAATAGGGAATGATTATACATTACTCAGCTACACGCTTTATCCCGCAAACTGTAGTGTAGGCAGAGGGAACATAGTGTTACGACACTCCGTTTCCTACTTTGAGGCATTGCGTGTTGAGGGGCAGAACTCAACGCCGCGCTTTTCCTCGACACTAGAGCGAAGAGATGTAAATATAAAGGTAAGTAAATATTTCACTTCCTCGAGTAGGGATCGAACCCACAACCGTCGGGTTACAGTCACACACTTGTGCCGCTGTACCAACATAAGAACAAACATACATACATAGAACTGATAAAACACATTACCCTCCTTTATATCGCACAATTGGGTAATAAACATAATATTTTTATCTATTGTATTGATACATAGAAATATGATATTACAACAAGTATAAATACATTACAAAAATATGCTTTCCAGGTCGTAAGTTACAATAAGTAGTTACAATTAGTCTGTTTTATCTTACAAATAGTCTAATCTGTCGAGACAATAAGCACACACTAATGTTGTTGTATATTCTCAGTGTTTTAGGTTTGATACGTAACAGCTGTTAATTGTAAGCATATTTACAACAAGTAAAATTATTAAATCAGCTTCACGCTGTATCCTGCTCACAGCAGGATAGGTAGCGGGAACCTAATGGTAAGACACTTCGTTCCCACTTTCTGGAGGCATTGCGTGTTGAGTGGCAGAACTCAACGCCGAGCTTTGTCTCCTTAGACCTTAGATCGAAGAAAATGGAAATATTAACGTAAATAAATATTTCACTTCCTCGAGTGGGGATCGAACCCACAACCGTCGCATTACAGTCACGCCATTGTGCTGCTGCGCTACGAAGAATATGAAGTATATAATTTTCAATTATTTTACTGAAAAATTATTTTTTTGTTATTTTATTGACGATTGCACTTCATATGTAAACTCTAGGGACCTCAGGCCTGCGTCATTTTGGCAAAGCTGAAATTTTACGGATTAATAGTCTAATATGTAGCTTAGATTGTACGCATATTTACTAATTTGAAAGAGGGGACTTTCAGATATAGCGCCAATTTAAGGTTCTATTACGTTAAAGTAGAGACGCTCGTTTTTAAATAGGTTTTAAAAAATAATGTAAAAAATGTATATTTATTATTACCAGACCAGACAGACAGATTTACGTGGGCTTTTATCTTGGCCAGAGGTTTTAGGACGTCTGGCAAAGATAAAAGGTTGAGTAAAATTAAGTAAAGGGCCAATGACGCTAAACTATCCATCTTTCATTTTAAACATATTATTTACGGACTATTTCAAGACCCGTCATAAGCACACAGACTTCTGAAAGGGCCCCACTTTCAAGTTAGTGAGTACTGCCTTAACTACATATTAGACAAAGAGTACTAAAAATTTCAGCTTTGCTAAAATGATGTAGCTCTGGCGGCTCTAGGATCTTGGACTATTAGCTTTTCTGCTCTATCCCCTATATAGTTATATAGTTGATATAGTTATATATAGTGTATACCCCACACTCACGGTTCACGTACAGGATAATGCGAATTAAAATGTTTTTTGTTTCTTTGAATGCTTAAGAGAAAATGTTTTATTTGGTTAATGATAAAATACTCCGTTCCCAACTTTAAGCCCAATGTACGAGACGTTGCATGTGGAGTGACGAAACTCTATGTCGCATAAAAAAAACTATGTTATTATATATTATGTGTTTTTAATATATACAGTAAAGACTAATACATATATATATATATATATATATATATATATATATATATAGGTGTGTTCAAAAAGTAAGGTGACTTTTCAAATTTGGCGGGCAACGTACTTTCGATTATCGATTTTTTTATTTTGTTATGTTGGTACACTCTTCCCGAACATCTGTACCAAGTTTCAAGTGTATAGCATTT
>DWGR01000024.1:0-47899 GCA_018247715.1 Heliconius burneyi
ACGCAACATTTTATCACGCGATCGTTTTGTGGTAGGTACACCTAGAACAAATATATTAACAAATGTATGAATAAATCGAAATTCTTCTTTACTAAATCTACTATTCCATGCATGGTAAATAGAGATATTATAAGAGGTCATCGTTCACCAGTTAGTTTTATGCCCATTTTCTAGATATATTTTTTATATCTTTGTAAAATACCGTTAGGTTAATGCATATTTAGTTGGTGATAACACAAGTTGAGTTTTGCGTTTGTAAAACTTTGTTGCCTTTTTAATGTATAGCAATAAATAAAATTAAGCATTTTGCACCTTTATCTCCCTGTCTTTATCCAGCAAACAGCAACCAAGTGTTAAGACACTACGTTCCTCTAATTTCCGCCAAATTCTTGAGGAAATGTCTGTTGAGTGGCGGAATTCAACGCCACGCTTTGCCTTGTCACCAAATCAACGGAAATGAAAATATTAAATAATAAATTTCCTCGAGTGGGTATCTAACCCATAACCTGTCGCATTTACAGTCACTCACGACTGGTTTCAACTTACATCTTATATTATTAACTAAGAAATTTAAATCCAAACCAAATTGTAAATAAACACATTTTTTTCCCAAAAACACTTTCATCCAAACGCCATTAATATACACTTAGCGTGCAATCAATTTCGTCACGCGAGATATGTATGTACCCGTGACACGGGTTTAATTGTGGCTCAATAAAACAATGTTATTATAGAGTGCTTGCCTGACGTTTGATCGGTCCCACCCAAAGACAAACCGCGCTGCTTAAACAAACTGAGTAAACAGGGGTAGGAGATATAAAAAAAATCGTACAAATATCCTAAGTCACATTCCTTTTTAATGTCACACGTTTTAGCAAAATAAAGTTGACAGGAAGTTGGAGAAATAAAATACAGTATATCGCCTTATTGTTTGTGTTTTTCTTGGAAGTATTTGAATTTAGCAATCATTTTTGAATACCATCTGTATAATATAGACTCAATGTTATTATGTCTTAGCGTTACGCTGTATCCCACACACACCAGGGTAAGCAGAGGGCACCTAGTGTAAAGACACTCCGCTGAAGAATTCTGTAGGCATTTAGTATGAGTGGCGAACAACGATTTAAAAATTTCTTTCCCCCGTCCCATAACCTGTCGCGTTTACAATTACACATTTGTAATGCCCTGGGGCGACTTAGTGGCCTGTATTTTTTTATTTTTACAATATATTAAATAATTTCATCACAAACAATGCATCTAATTAAGAAAACAAAATCAATTTAGCTTATTCATAAAAATATGAACGATTTCATCCAATACGTCATCCCCAAAACGATCAAAAGCAATTACCAACCAATAATTGTGTGTCTTAATACATAGAAATGTCAAAATTTATCTGCAGGGCGAGCTTTATTGAATCCGTATCCCAGAATCGGGGCTGAAATTGCAATCAAATGGCTAATAGTATAGGGTCTTTCCACTGGACTCTCTCTGAGTACATATTCTCATGATTCTTAAGTTCTCAATGATAAGGATTATAATGCAGTAAATATGTTTCTTTTCGATAGTATCCTTCCCTATTTTTTGGAACACGGTAATGCAGTAATTATCCATTTATTATCATTTTATTGCCGCTGTAGACGTTGCTCCTTTGTTCTTTTGAATTATTTTACCAAGAATGTTTTTGGAAATCTTGTTGTATAAAGATAGCGGTCCTTGCTAAGTGATATAAATATTAACTTATAACTACTTATAATGTGATTAGACACCTTGTTCTTTCTCTTTATTTAGTAAAAACATAATATTTTTTAATATGTATTTTTAATAAGTAAGTAAAGGATCTTCTCCAGATTTGTCGTCGGTTAATTAATTGTCAATAACAGCAATTAATAAAATTTTACAAATATGTAACAAACATTTCAATTAAAATAAAATTGTACTTCATATACTATTAATTTTAAATATCGATGGTAAAGGTAGGTAGGTAAAGAATTGAAAATGAAAAATTGCAAACGTTGAACTACTACGAAGGGTAATTTTAATTATTTTTTTTCAATATTTACAAAAATCGCTGTGTTTGCGTTTTGAAGGGTAAAGGTATTTTAAATGTATATATAATTGAGAATTACCCTTATTAGTAGTTCAAAACAGCAATATAAGGTAATTTGCAATTTAAATAGTAATTCTCGATATATACAAACCTACTTTTAAAATTAGTCTATTATACATAAAAAAAGAACATTAAAATGGCCAACGATATTGATCGACGGGTGTCTGTGGCGTCATAATTGGAATACAAATTTCTTCTTTGACGCCGCGGCCACGTCGGGAGGGTCGTGATTTGGTCTTTTGTGCGTCACGCATTAACTCCTTCGAGCCTCTGGCTACTCCCTACTTTGTACAGCCTGACATTTCGATATACACTTTAATACATAGATGAAAGGTTCAAATGCCTGTGACGTTAAGGATGATCAAGGATTTTAGATTTTCGGCAAACGCAATAAGAACTGTTTTGCGTCTGTAAAACGTATACATGACGCCAGCCAGTATTGCAGTCATTTTTTGAAATTAGATTTTACTTACTTCACATAAGGTTTTGTTTTGATCTCTTGTTATTTAAAGTAGTGGAAAGATTACTGTCGGTAATGGGTGCGTAATTACAGTAGAAAAGCAGACATTACGAGGTTCATTTGGCGAGCAGCGATCACTCGAAGGGGTTCCAAGTGCTTTGGGAATTAGCCTCACACTGATTTCATTTAACTGCAAACATCGTACGTGATACTGGAACACTCTTTCCAGCCACTCGACGCTGATTCGGGCGATTAATTCGAACGTTAGAGTTAGTGCAGTTTCTTTACTTTGTTTATAGTTACTTACTTTAATGAAAACATTACCTTTTGCCTCACTGATAAATATAACATATTCATATAATTCATTGGTATGTTTTTCTATTATTTACATAGCTAGATCTAATTATGTGGCAAGCGTATAATAAAACATTGCTGTAAATATTAATCAGCTTCAAGCTGTATCTAGCATATAGCAGGATAGAGTGAAGCTAGTGTTAAGACAATCCGTTGCCCATTTTCAGCCAAATGGAATTTGAGGTCTGTTTAAGTGTGTTGAGTGGTGGAACTTAACGCCGTGCTTTGCCTCGACACCAGAGCGGAGCAATGAAAATATAAATGCAAATAAACATTTAATTTCCTCGAGTAGGGATTGAACCTAAAATCAGTCACGTCTACAGTCCCTTGCGCCGATCTTAACTTACATATTTCGTCCATATACTCGTATATTTTTATCTTTAAACAATTCAGAAAAACTTATAACATAAAAATACAACACAAAATTATAAATCACACCAGAAAACACTATTGGCTGTAGTGGCTCAATAAATTTCATATAGTAGCCTTCTAGGGGTTGTTTGTTTGCGGCGCAGTGTTGACCGTCGCGGGAGAGCGACAGAGCGCTCTTGTCAACACCGCGGGGGCTCATATTGTGAATCTTGGGAAAACAGAATGCCAACAGAATACTTTTATCTTTGTTATATTTATTATGTTGCTGATTGTATGTCTGGTGTATCTCAACCCTTCATACATAAAGTTGCGATTCTATAATTACCAAAATTATCGAAATGTACAAACATTTATAATTTAATAATTTTTTTTGAGGCCACCGTGACGGTTGTGGGTTCGATCACCATTCGAGGAAGTGAAATATTTATTAGCGTTTATGTTTTCATTTCTTCGCTCTGTAGCCCAAGCACGAATAACTATCGTATTCGAATCGTTGTCGTCGTTGAAAACCAATTTGTATAGGAATTGAACAACATCCTATACAAATTGGTATCGATAACGACTCGAATACTTTTCGATAGTTATTCGTGCTTGGACTGCTGGTGTCTAGACAAATCGCGGCGTGGAGTTCTGTAACTTAACACGCAAAGCCTCCAGAATCCGACAAAAAGTGGGGAACGGAGTGTCTTAATACTAGGACCTACCCTGCTGTGTGCGGGTAACAGCGTGAAGCTGATAATTATTTTTTTTATTAAAACAAATTAAGGTAGAAACATTAAAAATTATTTAAACACCCATAATTTCAGTCTATACAATAAATAGTCTCATATATTTTGCCACGACTTGTATTTCCAATCAAGCAAATATGAAATTGTATCATAAAACAATCATGCAACAATTCGAAGCAGAGGTGAGCTCGTCCTCCCAATCTATTGCAAATTGAAAATGTAATCACATTTCGTCAATTCCATTTGGTGCAGTCATAACTTCGTTTTGTATTCAGGTGAAAAATTTCTGGGGATTACTCCTATTGAAATGGACGGTATTTATAAATAATTATTTTAAAAATCTATTGTAGCTTGTGATGAATAAAGAAAGAAAGAAAAAAAGAAACGAAAGAAAGAAAGAAAGACAGAAAAGAAGAAACAACCATGTCTCTATTTAGAATTTCAATATTTTTATTTTTAACATTTCCGGTAAAAATCTAAATGTAATTGTGTTGTGGTCTGAATCAATATACATATTTTTAAGCGTGACAATGGTACTAATAATTTGTTAACATTTTTTTTCGATGTAAAACTTCACACTGAGGGAACTTAGTCTTAAGACACTCTGTTTTCCTCTCCGCCGTTTTTTTTTGAGGAATTGCGTGTTGAATGGCGGAGCTCAACCCCGGGCCTTTATGCCAGAACGAAAAAATTAAAATATTTATAATTTTTTCAATGTTTATATTTATAAAATATTTAAGAAATAGTATGTGATAGTAAGTGATCACCGCCGCCCACGACAGCGCGTAACACCAGAAGAGCTACTGGTGCGTTGCCAGCTTTTGAGGTGGTTGGGCGCCGGAGCCCGGCATTACCTAATGCGAAACGCAGTGGCATAAAGCCACTACTTAACAATAAGAATGTAAAAACTACTTTTGCAAAAATTGTCTATTTCTATAATATTTCTATAACGTGTGTAACTTTCGTAACTTTTATTAACCGAAGCATAATTACTTTTTAAAATAAAAAAAATAATAATTACATCAGCTTCACGCTAGATCCCGCACACGCAGAATGGCAGAGTGAACCTAGTGTTATGACACTCCGTTCCCCATACTCTGCCGAATTATAGAAGCATTACATCTTGAGTGGCAGAACTCAACGCCGCGCTTTGCCTCGACACCAGAGCGAAGAAATGGAAATAAATATAAGTATTTCACTTCCTCGAACGGGGATCGAAACCACAACCGTCGCGTTACAGTCACACTCTTTTGCCGCTGCATCACGACGGCCTCCATTAAATTAAAATTTAATATTTTTATTACCACTTATTACAAAATAATACTAATAGGAACAAGAAAGGGCAACAATGCTAATAATTACTTTTATTAATTTGTGATATATTTCATGAAGCAGTTGAAAATAAATATTTTAGATTACTTTTTTAGATTTTTTGCTACTTTTCTATATTATCTTTTATGAATCCAGTTTCGGTTAAGAATTAGTCAAAATTCTCAATGGACATCAATTTGGCCCACCCTTTTGAAGATCAGCACGATCGCACAATACTAAATCGAGCTCTTTCACTCGAAGTTACGTAGAATATGAAGATACCAATGGATATCTTATCTACACGTAGAGACACAATTTTTATTTATTTACTAGATAATTTGAAATATAATATTAGTCAATGGTGAGAGAATTACAGCACTAACAGTGGACAGTGTACATAACACTTTTTTTAAATTCGCGCTGTACCCCGCATGCAGCAGGGTGGGCAGAGTGAGCTTAGTGATACTCCGCACCTCACTTTCCACCTAATTCTGGAGGCATTTGTTGGGTGGTGGAACTAAAAGACGCTCTTTAAATCAACACCAGAGCGAATAAATGAAAATATTAAATATATAATTTCCTCGAGTCGAACCCACAACCTGTCACCTTTACAGCAATACGCTTGTGCCTCTGAGCCATGACTGGCCTCACTGTAGTTATGTATATATAGTTCCAATTAAATATTTTCTTTGTGTGTAAATTATCAACATTATCCTTAGAAGTAATCGACGTAAAACTTGTCTTGACGTGTAACTTTTTTATTGTTATAAGAGACTTAAATGTTGACTATTAATAGTTAACTAAATTATTGTAAGAGAGAATTGTAAAAGAATTTCCTATAATATAAAACCCACCAACTGGGCTTTCCAGGTGTAACCCTTCCAGGAGTATCGATCCCACAATATCCAGTTAAGTTGTCCCAGCCATTACTAACTTCCCCAGTTTACCTATAGAGAAGACACGGTTTGCTTAGAAATTGAAGTAATTTATATATAATATAATTATTACTAAAAAAAATTGATATAATATATATATATATATATATATATATATATATATATATATATATATATATATAAATATTTTTGCAGAAAAATAAGATTGAGTATATTTCAAATGTTTTGAAATAAAATGAATTGCGATTAGTGTGTGCGTTCATGCGAGTACTATCAATTTAGCGAGCTCAATCGTTCGGTAATAATTTAAAAATTTTTGCTATTTACATATTATTGGCACATTTGTTAGAAATTACTTTGTATGTGAAATATATCACAAAGTATTTTATTAAGAACTTTATGTACTATTTTTACTGGTTTTAATATATATTAGTAGTAGTGGTAGTTGAGAAAAGTTACGAAAAATTCTACCTATATATGTACAAACGAACCTATTGATTGCATCAAACAAATTAATGAGTAACTTATTAGGTTAGTGTAGTGAAATATTAATTTTTACTAGAACAATATTAAAAAATATAAATAAGAAATATTTTTTTTAACTATACATTGTTTTTTTCATCCTTTAAGTATAATTATGATATGCTTAAGTATATTCTACGCTAACTGACATAACCTAATTAAAACAAATTTATATTTTAATTAATATATATAAAATTCGACTATATCAAATACAGTTTCAGAATTGGGAAAATAACCCGCCCGCCCCAACACAAGTAGTCATTTATCATAATCATCCCGATTAGATCGCGCCTCGCCCTCCAGGGGCGTTTAACTACCCTCCATTTAACAGTTATTTTCAACTTTTTTTTATTCAAAACGTGTCTTTTGTTACTGCTTAGTCAACTAAGCTGTTGCTGTGATTCATTTATTTACGATTTTCTAACTACTTGCGAAATAATATTTTAATCAATGTAAGATTGCGTAAAGTTACGTTTTGATAAGAAACTGCTATATTCGCATATCGAATGGTGATTTATAGAATAAAATAATTCTTGTAGATAGTTTCAGGATTTATAATATTTTTGTTGTCTAATATGTGAAAATAATAAGAGGAAATATATTGTGCTTATTTATTCCAATGAAATAAGTATAATATTTTGTAGAGCAAACAAGAAATCTTACCTCTTTATCGCCACCAGTTTGTCCAAACATTTCAATTAGGTGGTGGTGGTAGTGTCACCTTATTTATAATATGTATTATTATCTATTTATTATGTTTTGTTATTTTTTTATTATTATTATTTTCACCTTTACGCTGTATCCCGCATATAGCAGAGTATGCAGAGGGAGTCTTATGTTAAGACCCTCCCCTCTCATTTCCTCGAATGGTAATCAAACTTTAATATATTAGATTTATTAATATCACAACACAAAAAAAAACAAAAGCAACAAAAACAACAAAATAAAAATAAAACACCTAAAAACCTTTTAATAATCATTAGTCGTAGAGGTATAAACAGGTACTTTTTAAAATACCAAATCAGTACAATAGATAATAAAAGACATTTGGATAATAATTGCTTACTTTATTGCTTTAATCATTTAATTTATTATAAATCACAATGCTTTCGGATGGTAAAACTCAAAGGAAAAGTTAATTGGCAAATTTAACAATGCCTGTAAATAAAATTCATGTATCTGAAATTTATTTATGGTATTCAACATAAGAATGTACACTTCTCCGTGACAGTAGTACATCGGTAAACGACTTCTGTGAAACAGGAATTTCAAAGGCATGTAAGCCTTCATAACTATACACTGTAAAGAATAGTTTATTGTATGCTGCCTCGCGAGTAGCTGTGAATCGCAAACATCAAAATTTTACCAAAAGTTAAAATATTAAGGAAAAACATACGATGAGATAATAGAGAGGCCGTCGTGGCGCAGCAGCACTAGGTGTGACTGTAACGCGACGGTTGTGGGTTCGATTCCCACTGGAGGAGATGAAATATTTATTAACGTTTATATTTCTATTTCTTCGCTCTGGTGTCGAGGCAAAAGCGCGGCGTTGGGTTCTGCCACTCAACACGCATTGCCTCCAGAGTTCGACAGAAAGTGGGGAATGGAGTGTGTATTAAGACACTCCGTTCCCTCTGCCTACCTTGCCGTGTACGGTATAAAGCGTAAAGCTGATGAGATAACAGGCGGAAATTTTAAATTCGGTATAATAAGTAATTTGAAGATAAAAACATTTTTAAAAGGAAACACTGTCACTCTCACGTATACATTAAATCGAAACTAGCTTGTTTTTTGTTCAAAATTAATAATTATCAATACAAAAGAAAATATTACTGTTTTAGCTAATTTTCCGGCAAGCAAAATAAGCAAAAAATAACTTCAAGATACTCGGGCTTCTGTTATACTGGAAATTTTTATTATACTTACATAAATATATGAAACTTGACTCGACGCCCGCGTCGGGAATGTCATATTAATGACTTTACGTAAGAATACCTTCGCTGTTGCGTCCGGGGTGCACCAACCAAATTTGTAAATGTGATTTAATTGATCTGAAATTTCAATTTAATATATACCATAGAATTCTTCGTGTATATATAATATTACAAAATAAATTGTCAGTAACTTTTTTTTACAAGTTTAAAATTGGTTGCCTATACTCTAGACCAAGGGTTCCCAATCTTTTCTTGATCAGGGACCACTTTTATATAAATATTGCTAGCAGGGACCACTATATAGGTATAATAAATATAAACTGTCATAATCAAACACAAATTTTATAATAACCATTTTTAGACTGCGGACCACTGGTGGTCCGCGGACATCTGGTTGGGAACCACTGCTCTAGACTGTGAAAGAAATATTGTTATCAGGGGCATTTATTAATGAAAAAAAAAATGTATGTTTGTCAGTCCATTGTGATATGTGATCAAAATGCAGTTTTCATTTTTTTATCTAGGAAAACTTCCCTTAACATATCGTGTTTGTTTTAGTTCAACCAGTTTAGAAATAAAAAAATTATTTAAATTAAAAAATTTAGGTCGACATAATTGCTACAAATGCCGAAATTTTTGTTTTATATTGTTTTTACAGAGATAATGTTATTAGAACAAGAAAGTATTTCTTATAAGTACATAAATGCTAGTATAGTTCAAGCGGGCGAAGCCGCCAGCGAATCGCTACTAATCGAATATATATTGATTACTGAGAAGCGTATTTCACATACTTAAGTCTCTAAAATATCATATCACCAAGAGCTTGTTTGTAAACTGTACACAGCAATCGGCATTGTGTATATTATTAATTGCACAATTACATTTTAGCGGCATTTGTCTTATTCGAATGAAAATAAAATAAATCTAACTATTGCTCTCTCTCATATAAAAAAATATATCGTCCAAGAGGCATTTTTTCATTTTCTCAAATTGGTATCGAGGCAAAGCCAGCGCTTTACATTGCATTTCGCCGATCAACACAAAATGTCTCTAGTTCGGAGTATCTTAATAATAAATTCCCATCTTTATTCTTCTCTATTAAAAAATAAAGCTTTCTTAGAAAACGTATAAAAAATTGAATAGGTTTTGAAAGCAAAAAAAAATATTTTAGCAAAAACTTTTATTTAACCGCTCTAAAAGGAGATAATATATTTTTGTTTTTAGCTATCCACTTATAACCTCAATATACATAATTTATATGGTCACAGATGCTTGTCTCGTTAATGAATATTTAATTAAATTAAAAATTTAAAATTTTAACCTTAGCAGATTTTATATAATTAAGTTTGTACTAGTTAGTTACAAAAGAAAATCGCGCGACGAGCTTTTATGATCATATTTTAAAAGAAAAAAAAGTTTTCTTTTTAAAGCGTTTAAATAAAAGTTTTTTTCTAAAAAAATAATTTTTCCTTTTTAGTTACCGCTGGCTACGTTTCTCATACTAGATATCATCTTTTTTCTAAATATTCTCGGCAAGCCCTTTGATATCCATATTGTAAGATTGCATAAATAATAACTATTCCGCCATCTTAGATGCTCCGCCATATGAGATTAGAATGACGTCATTAGAAACATTAGAATAACGTCATCATTTTATTGTCATACAAACTAAACGTGTATACAACATTTCAGCTCAATTGGTTTGAGATATCTACTTCAAAATTGATTTGAGCTCAATCAAATTTCACCCGAACTAACATACATACATTGTAAGTTAAAAGTTTTTAATAAATCGTGGCAAGCGTACAATAAGGTACCACGATAAGAACATATGGCTTAGTGGCTTGGACAGTTTCCAAGAGGCGCAGATTCAAATCCTGCTATGTACAAAATTTCATATGTTTTTTTTTAGAAAAGTATTTAATTTCTTCAAAAACCTTATTTGGTCAGCAACAGTAAATTGTCATACCGTACCTCGAGGTAGTGTCTCATCTGCCACATCGTGATCCACACCATAATCTGACCTTAACGCGTACATTGCCTGATTAGCTGGAATCGCTTTCCATCCACCACATAGCGTCACCACTATAATTAATATATATATATATATATATATATCAATTCACATTTTGAGCATGCTAAATTATTATATCGTCAGCTTGGAGTGTAAACCTACTTTGCCTTTAAAGCTGATTACAAGGAAAAGAAAATTATGAGTTTTACCTTTTTTTTTTCGAAAATTGAGTTGAATAATTAACTATTTGACATAAAATTCAATCAAGTTCGTCTTTTTACACTTTGGAAACTGTAACGCGATGATTGTGATTTCGCTCCCCACTCGAGGAGGTTAAATATTTATTTAAGCTTAAGAAATGGAAATATCATTTCTTCACTCTGGTATCGCGGCAAAGCGCGGCGTTGAGTTTTGCCAATCAACACGCAATGCCTCCAGAATCCGGCAGAAAGTGGGAAACAAAGTGTCTCAGCACTAGCTTCTCTCTGCCTACACTGCTGTGTGCGGGATACAGCGGGAAGCTAATTTATTTATTTATTTTAATTTTACTTAAAAATGTACATAACGAAAAAGCAAAAAACGATTTTAGCAGGTTTACACTCTAAGCCGATGGTATAACACACAAATAACAGTGATAATACTACTTTGTATAAAAAAAAATATGTAAAATCCGAATGTCGGCATGTTCACTGCCATCAGATCAATTTTAACTACAAGCGATTGAGGAAAATACACGACTAACATTATTTGTTGTGCATACTTGAGTAACAATTGTTGATTAAATAGTCTTTTGCTTTTGTCGTCACGTCCTTTACTTGATGTGTTTGTATTTTTTATATCTTTTTTTTAGCTTCACGCTGTATCCCGTAATGTATCAGGGTAGGTATAAAGAATCTAGTGTAAAGACGTGTTCCCCACGCTACGCCTTTTGAGGAATTGCGTGTTAAGAATATTCAATTTCCAGTCAAACGCTTGTGCCCGTGCGCCACGATTGGCCTAGTTTATTACTTATTTATGTAAACTATTAATAAACTTTTATTTTAAGATAATTAATGTTAATCTTCATAACTTACTTCAGCAGACGAAGACAAGTTCATGCTGAAGTAGGAAATCAAATCTCTATCCAAATGCGTTTGTGTAATTTTTGATCGGTCAAATTTCTTAATATTAATAATTATTATTAAAAGGTTTTTTGATATTTTTCCTTAAATATTAGTAGAGATAATTTTCCTTTCCTTCTATCTTTAAATTTTCATATTTTTCTTAAATATTAGTGGAGATATTGATAAGTCTCCGTAGAGAACAAGTCTTCTCAAAGAGATGTAAACAGAAATGGGTATCGACATTTAACACAGTCATATTGAATGTGATTCAAATGTTTATTAATATTATTATCACAATATAAATTGTTTTTAAATAAAAATACATATTTAAACGTAGAAGTGAGCTCTCAGATGAATCTTACTCTTTGTACTATTCACAATGGATAAGTACAGTATACAGTCAGACTGTATATTTAAATTACTCATATTGATTGTGTTAGGTACTGGTATAACGTTAATATTATGTTAAAGAGGTTAATTTAATCTATTATTAATAATTATCCCATAACATGATACCGATATTTTATTAATTTTAAATTACAGTCAGTGAAACATTATGCTGGAAATATTTTACGTCACTCAGTGACCTAAGTCTAACAGGATCTCCACCTGACGCAGGTAATTTAGTGAAATTCTATTATTTAGAGTATTGGTGCCAGTAACAGAATTATAATGTGAAAATGAAAGAAGTGGCTAACGCACGTCGATAGAATGAGTGACGAGAACGGCAAAAGAGATTTATGAAGTAAGAGTGAGTGGTAGCAGAGCCAATGGCCCCGTCTTCCCGCTAGATACCCCGCTAGGAATAAAGCGTGAAGTTAAAGAATATGAATCCAGAAGTTATAATATCTTAAATAACTCTTGAAAAAATATTTCCTAATGATGTTCTTTATTTTTTAACCAATTATAGAAGTTGTACATAGTGAATATATATTTGGAGATTGCAAACGACGAGACATACAATTTTTTACACACGTACATAAAGATCACATGGAGGTTTTGGGGAAAATTATAATTAGAGTAAGTTAATTAGTATTGGAAAAGAATAGTTACCAAAGTTATATTTCAAAACATTGTGTAATATTTTGATAGTGCTGTCTGTAATATTCTTTTAAGTTAAAACACAATTTAACTTAATATAAAAAATATATCTATTTATTTGAGGTCAGCGGTGGCGTAGAAGCACAATGAGTGGCTATAAACGCGATAGATTGTGATTTCGATAATAAAGGGAATTAAATATATAATATAATAATTTCTTCTCTCTGTTGTCGAGGCTAAGCGGAGCGTTGAGTTCCGGCACTCAATGCTCAATACCCCCAGAAACTTATAACTAGGTTCCCTCCATCTACTCTGCTGTATACGAGATACCGCGTGAAGCTAAAAAAAACTATTTATATTTTTATAGTGCGCAAAACGCGACCAAATAAAAAATTATAAATTGAATATTCTTTGTTTCTTCCACACTTTTTCACAATGTCGATGTGACTCTAGAAACTAAACTGGCATACGTTTTTGCAGGGTTGGTTAAATATACGAAGAATGCCTACATGCATACTACTTCGAGCAACGTCTTACGAATCAGATCTTTTTCGCAGCACAACGTTTAATTTTCAATTATGCGTTCCACGTATAACCTACTGTCATAGCCAGAGAAGATATAGATATTATTTCTACGAATGGTATTTACCTTTCGATATGGTTGGTGGTATGAATTGGGATATCTACTTTTACGGTCCGGTCACATTTAAGTGGCAATAATTTATTTTTTAATCATTTAGAGATTAACCAATAGTTAACAGATATTACAATTTGTTTCAATCCATCTAGGACCTATTGTTATTATTTATTAATTATTAGCGGCCTGCCAGCGGCTTCGCCCGCTTGAAATACATGATTATTCATTTAATTCAGAATTGTCTGACAGTCATATCTGTTGATGTTAATGAATAATTTAATTTACACGTTCAGAAACCGCCTTAAATGTTAAAATTTTGATTTAGGTAAGGATTTTTAATATTCTTTGATAGTAACTGTAGTGATTGTATTTTACAATAAATACGAATAATTGATCGAATAAATGATTCGAGTATCGAGTAAGTAAATATTTAATTTAAAACCTCTTCCTTGTTTTGAAAGTCGGTTAAAAATACACAATTAATCACAAACAAATACAGGTTTATTATAAGTATACATATGGATTGCTTTATATTTGCAGGCAAATCCATGCCTTGTGTTCATTCAAATGCCGATAACCTATTTTTTAATGAACCGATTTTGATGTTTGATGAAACAAACTTAAAATGTTTAGTTGAGTTAAAACAAAGCAATTGGCGAAAATTTGAAGTAAATCGGTTCAGTACTTTCGGAGATTAGCGTGATCATACATACACACAGACAGACAGACAGACAGACGGACAAAAAATATATATTTTTGCTTTCTATTATTCTTTTTAAGTGTTCCTCTATCCATTTAAGTCAAAAATACTAAAATACAGACAAAATATTTTTAGTGTTTTATTATACGAGTATAGTGAAATAATGTTTCCCTTCAAATGTGCAGGTTATTTTATTTTTTGTAAAACAGAAAATGCGGACAAAAGTAGGTACCTATCTACTTTTTAATATCATTTTCGACATAAACACATTTTAACCTAAGTATGTCTAATTACTAATGAATTATGAATTGTATAAAACCAAGCTACAACAATATTTATCAAATTGCGTGCCTATTTATTAATTACCTTTTATATTTTTAGAGTAATTCCAAATCCTATTCCAAATCTTGTTCTAATCAAAGTTAAAGATAATGGTTATCTAAAATTATGGCGCAGAGGCACAAGCGTGTGACTGTAAACTAAAACTTAAATGAAATATTTGATATTAAAAGCAACAACAAAAACTCCGCAGAAAGCATCCGCACTTCCCACGGGGTGTCTCAACATTAGGTTCCTCTTGCCTCTCCTGACGTGGCGAACGAAAAGAACAAGATGAATCAAAAAAAAATTGGATAAGATTTTCCCTTCGTTGACACTCGGCTGCCACCACATTACCACTGTAGCATTTATGGCATATTCGAATCTATTAGTCATGGACGCGATTCGCTACAGCTCCCTATTTAATAACCCAACAGTAATACAAGTATCATTAACTATTAGTTTATTATAATATTAACAAAGACGCGAACAGTACTCGGGGGGCCCTTTTGTTTCTATTTCAATGTACAGCTTCATGTTACCATCTACTTCTGTTATTTGGTATTTGAAAGATTTAAGTCTTTATTTGGATGCAATTATAACTATTTTTGTCTGAGAGGTATTTTTTTTTTATTTCTAGAGTAGAACTTATTGTTTCGACGATTTGCATGGCCATTGCCATTTTGAGTTCAATGGATAATTATACAACAAAACGTTCAAAATGTTGGATATAAAATTTAAAATTATTATACTTTGTTTATGATAGTTAAAAAAAAGTGGTTCGTGGGTATTGAAACTAATTAGGTAGATATTTCAGTTTTCAACCAATAATTTCAATCTAATTGCTTGGAGTTTTATAACGTGGAGAACGAAGTGTCTTAACACTAGGAGGAAACAGCGTGAAGCTGATTTATTTTTATTTTTTATAAATATAGTATAGTATATTTTGAACCCAATCCCAAATAAATTATATGTATTATCCACTTATCCTGCACTGTCATTGTAGTGTAGATAAAAACAGTAAATTGTTAAGTTATCTGAATAAAGAATTCGAAAATATCAATAAAATAGTTTTTATGCGAATTTGGTTCTAATTTACATGACTATAAAATGTATTAAGAGTAAATCACATTAAACCTTGGTCCACCATTTCACAATCGGTGGCTAGTATTATCTATGCTAATTCAGAGGGCTGCACGTTGGGCTCATTACGCCTGTTTTAAATGCAATCTATGCACTGTATCTGAATTTTTTTCGGTTTTGTTGTTAACTTGTTGTCAAGACAACAACTATCTTTATAACCTAGATACCTCTTGATAAGTAAAATGTTTTCTTCATATAGCAGTCAATCGCTTGATGACGAATTTTCTTTTATATCATATATGGATATAAATGCTTTTAATTGAAAGACAATATGCATTATGTTGTTTATTTTTTTATGTAATGTTTTTAATTCTCCACAATAAGACATAGGTAAGTTTTTATGGATCACTTCTTCACGAAGATCCTTTAATATTAATATTGTTATTTTAATTTATTCTAGGTAAAGCTGTTTATTAAGGATAGTTCAATATAATTATATTTATTTATTAAATTAATTTATTTATTAAATTAATAGTAAAAATTTCAGTACGGTCCACCATTACTCATAATATTGAGAAAATAAAGCTAAATATTACAAAATAATTCAATTGTTTAATATATTTTATGCTTTTTAAAAGCAGAAAAATAACAATAAACTACAAAGTATATTTTTTAAATATGGTGTAAAATAATTACACGAACTACAGCTATAGATCATATTTGCCTTTTTTACGTTGTAACTCTTGAATGTTAGCTCCCAACGCGGATGCTATTTCATTGATTTCCTGTCACATACGTGTAGAGAGACTTAATAACTCCAGTAACTGAGAAGACCAGCATCGTCGTATGAATCTTTTTAGAATTATAGCCAATTCAAAAACGCGTAGATAATGATGACCCCCATGACTCCGAGTTGAGAATGAAATATGAACTGCTATCAGTATAAGAGATTTTGGCCAGGCAAGTTCAATATTACTTTATGAAACTCACACATACGTAAAGCCCAGCTTTGGTCTCGCTCACTGTATCTCTCGTTTTGTGAAAGAATAAAAATTAAAATAAACTATATACAAAATATATTAATAATTTACAGCATTCTAGCTATATTTATTTCTAGTTATATTTATTTTCATGCTTTTTCCATAAAAAAAAAAATAAAAAATAAATAAATGTTGTTTAATAGTGGAACGTTCGTATAATAAAACGTTAAGTAGGTTTAAATAAATATTTTAAAATTAAACCATATAATTATTTCTATTGTAAGCTTTGTAAGTTTTGAACACTACTGAATATATTTAGTCAGACAATATAATGTACATCTATATCGTTTAAACCAAAAATTAAAAATATTATACAGAAAAAAAAGAAATAATTTAAATCTTATCTTCTCCTTGCAGATCCATACCAGATGTTTGGCCCTACAAGCAGTCGTCTGGCAAATTCAGGTAAAAAAATAGTACAAATCAAAATGTACTGAAAAACCTAAAATAAATGTTACTAAAGTAAAATAAACTTACCAGGGCGACTAAGCAAACTAGTGGGTAACACGCAACCACTTTTAGATGGATTTGATACCGGCCATGTGGGAACGGACTTTACGTGTATATCACATACAATATAAATTATCTGTGTAGATCGATCGACCCTTGTGTAAAAGTCAAATGTTAATAGATCAACAGTGATTTTAGGGTCATGATATTACCACCTGGGGTAATAAATTAATCAACATTGATTATTAGATATAATCGATTGTGTTCAGAGTGAAAGTGTTTTAATATTATAAATAGAAATAATGTATGAGATTTTATTAATTTTTTTTATTCACGTTTCCTCACAAATTAGATAGAACCTGGGAACATAGTGTTAAGACACTCCGTCCCTATTAAGACACTTCAGTTACCCGCCTTGTGCCGAATTCTGAAGGCATCATGCTTTGTCTAATATTTCATTTTCTCGAATAGGAATCGAACCCATAGCCGTTACATTTACAGTCGCACCCTTGCGCCTTTGCACCACGACTGGTGAAAAAAAATTACCTACATAGAAGTAACATGTGACTAACTTTTATGAATGAAATGTTTATTTATTTACTAGTATGAATTTAATAATATCAACTTAACAAGATGGCAATTTTTAAATTGCCTTTTTTATGTTTTTTTTTTATTACAAATCGGGATACAACGAACAATGCGTTTTTATGATAAAAATAGCCTTCCGGCAAATTCCAACCCCAAAATCAGTGTGAAATTAAAAAAACTTACAAATGAATATAAATTACCTTAGCCAACGCTACAAGTACGGGGTATAATTATATTACTTAGCTTAGTCAGTAGACACGCGTGCATTTCGTGAGACAGTCACAGCACGTGGCGCTGCGTAATTGCGAGCCTTTCCCACGCCCTTATCTCACCTGTGACCGACGTGGGCGTAGGAACAGGGGAGGCCGGGTGGCAGTGCCCACGCCAGAATAGTCATGTGCCCACTCCATATTTTTTATTAACAAAAAAAAGGTCTAGATAAATTAAAAGCAAAACGTTTACACGAAGGGACATATTTGTTCCAAGTAAAGTTCTGGCCCCTCAGAAATATACAACTAAGTAGCGACCTCCTCGCGGCTTCGCTCGCTTTAACTACCGTATTGTAGATTTATTATACTGAATTAATGGTGAAAACTGCATCAAAATCCGTTGAGTAGTTTAGTAGAACAAGAGTTAGCAAGGTCAGACAGATGCGACTTTATTGTATAATATATAGAGATAGAGATAATTTCACAGAGTACATTCTATATACCATGAATAATAAGAATCGATATTCTTTTGTTTTTATTTATTTATAGTTTCTTATCATTAATATTATTTTGTCACTTAGTTGATGTGATAATAAATGTTATTAACAAGACTACTGTACTTGTGGAGTACAGTACCCAGCGAAGGGTATCTAACTGTTGATGACTGATGAAGTTTGAACCTGCAATCTCTGCGTAATATAACATGGACATCATCGTTAGTATCACAGTTATTCAATAATAGTGCATAGTTAATTAAAAACCAAGCGCACTAGACTCTCTACCCTGCTGCTTGCAAAGTACAGCGTGAGTTTTACCTAAGGAAAAAAAACTGCAGTAACATAAAAGTTATTTTAATGACAATATATTGTACAATAGATGATAGCTTTACGTACAATTAATTGCAAGTCGTAAAACCGATGAGGCATAGCAGACAATGCCAAGCTCCCAGTGAGGCGAGAGGCGAGCGCAAACGTTGTGACTTCGACATAATCGATTGGGTATAAATCACTGGGATGCTACGCTCGTGTGACCTGACCGCTTCACTTATAGTGTACGCAGAAAAGAAAATATTAGCATCAAATTATTTTTTCATCACGGTGTATCCCGCACACTTGCGGTTCTTCTTTTAATATTTTTATTATTATTAGTTATTATATATATATATATATATATATATATATATATATATATATATATATATATATATATATATATATTATAATATGAACGCCCTAAGTTTAATAACTGTAGATGAGATTCATAAAGAGATAGATGAGATTCGTGCTTTATATAAGGTATAGTATACTCGTATATAGGTATAATTTCACGATTTTCGCGTAAACCTTTCTTTTGGAAATGGAATATGGAAAATGCGTGACTAAACAAAAATAAAACAAAAAAATGATACGTTTTGTAAAACTTTACTTGAATACAAAATAACCACGCCCTACTGGGAGTAGTCATCATTTATATAGAAAAAAGGTTATTAATAAAATAAATATAACGCATATTACCATATATTTAAACATCTGATTTGTTAACACGTTTCTTTTTATGAAACAGTAATCAAAATTCCACTTTTATAATTATATTTATCGATAGTTTGTAAAAATGAAAATCATAATTTACTTTTTTTTTGCTATCAGTACTTGGTTACAGCTGGGCGCGTTCGCCTCAAGTCGTGCGTATTCGGAACATAGCCGCCCAATATCGCAACATGCGGGGCCAACCCTACACATTATACTTTTCGTTTCGCTAAGTAGGTATAGATCTACAGCGCGTGTAGAATACGCCTAACATTACTTTAGATGTTTGCCAGCTATGAATGAATGATTTTTAAATATTCTCGGTTACTATATTTAATAATATAAATCTTAGAAAAATTTCAGTGTCTGATATTAAAGTTTTTAGTAGGAATACCCATTAAATGGACACTATATGTAAGTAAGACAACTAGAATTTGCAAATTATAGGGATTTCTCAATGGAACTTGCCTTTTGCAAAATCAGAAATCTAAATAATTATAAAAAATAAATAAATAAATTAGCTTCGCTTTGTAGCTTTCACTGTGTCCCGCACACAGCGGGGTAGGCAGAGGGAACGCAGTGTTAAGTCACTCCGTTCCCAACTTTCTGCCGAATTCTGGAGGCATTGCGTGTTGAGTGGCAGAATTCAACGCCGCGCTTTGCCTCGACACCAGAGCGAAGAAATGGAAATATAAACGTAAATAAATATCTTACTTCCTCGAATGGGAATCGAACCCACAAGCGTCGCGATACAGTCAAACCTTTACGCCGCTGCACCACGACAGCCTCAAAATAATTATAAGTTAATTATTTTCAGCCTAATTTCCTTCTTCGGATTTCTATACAACCCTTCCTTTATTTGTTAAAATTAAAACTTAAACATTCTGTATATTAATCATAGCCATTTGATTGCAGGATCTGGACAGATACAGCTTTGGCAATTTTTATTGGAGCTTTTGAGTGACTCCAGCAATGCAGGTTGTATCACATGGGAGGGAACTAATGGTGAATTCAAGCTGACTGATCCAGACGAGGTGGCCCGCCGGTGGGGAGAACGCAAGTCCAAGCCCAACATGAATTATGACAAACTTAGCCGTGCTTTAAGGTAACAACGCGAAATACAAACTGGAATCGTTCTGTTGACAAGCATTGCGATGTTTGGGTACCCACTTTTGCTAAGCGCTTATTCGTTTCTTGCCTTGCGATATTATTAATACGCATATATTTAATTTTGTCTTATTTTTTTTAATAAAGCTAAATTTGTACAGATATTACTACGACAAGAATATTATGACGAAGGTGCATGGTAAAAGATATGCGTACAAGTTCGATTTCCAAGGGCTAGCTGCAGCCACTCAGCCAGCGGCCAGTGACCCAGCTTATAAATACCAGAGCGACTTGTTCATGAGCTCTTACCACCACTCTGCTAAGCTATCTTCTTTCATGGCCCCACACGCAGCTATGCCGACTTCGACAGGTAAAAATTGTTTTTTTTATCACTATTTCTATTTTATACGGTAAGACTATGCGAATTTACTTGGTGTGTTATCTACAAATGCCACAAAAGCTATTTCTCAAATAATAAATTATTACTTTTAAAAATAAAGATCACGCCTTACTGTTATTGTCAATCTACCCACTGTTTTATTTTTACCTATTTTTTAATTAACATAAACTAATACTAACTTTTTATTGAGATCGGAATCAAAAAAAATTAATTTAGTTGCTGATATCGTTCATTACAATCCAAGCGTAAAAGAGAATTAGATAACGACGTTAAAAATAATGTACGAGTACATAAATATATAGAGTATTATTTTTAGAACTACAACATTGAAGAGTAATTGAAAGAACAAATTACATAATATTTAACCTTTATGACCTTAGAGGTCATTTGTCACTTAAAAGACGTTAAATCTTATAGCAACTGTACTAAATTGCACAATAATATGTGAAATAGTAAATCGTTTATCAAAAGTAGCAGCTTTTGAGCGTAAAAGCCTTTTTTGGAAAAAAGTATCTTAAAATAGAAGTATAAATAAGAAGTAATATCATGCACCCTTCAACAGCAAAGTGTAATCTGCATCCAATGCTAATGTACACTAGCTGACCAAATATTGACGCTCAGCTCGAGGCGGGATGTCACCGCCATGCCCCGCTTCACGCACTTGACTTAATGGAATAAACATTCATTTTCTCAGTAGCTGTCTATGGCTGTGGGTGAACCTATTTCCTCGGTTTTCAAGTTTTGAAACTGTTTTTCATAATATTTAGCTAGTTCAGACTGTTTTGGAACAATAGGAAGATTCGGGCTTAATATTAGATGTATATTAATAGTAAGGCGGATCTGAACGACCAGCCTTGAAAAAAATCAAACAAAAATATATTTTAGCATTTCTTTCGTGGCATATTTTGGCGATGCGATAGTCTATCTTGAGAACAGCGAATATTATAGTTTTATGTGATCATATATTACAAACAAAATGCTTATCTAAGTGTATTGTGTTCCTAAGCATTACCCTTGCAATTAATATTAACTTAGGCTAGCAAACTTTGTTTCAGCGTCAATATTCCCGTCAGCCTCATGGAGTAACTGGGGTGGGGGTGGCGGCAACCTCTACTCCCCCCATTCTATGGCTCCTCCCCATGTGACGTCACACCTGGGCTCCTATCCGCACTACGCATGACCGGCCTACTGAAACCATGAAACCCATGGCATTGCGTGGCGATACCAGTCGATGTCAAACTAATTATTTTATTTTTATAGATGTGATGTATGCTGAACTTCGGGAAAACGTTGTAAGGCGTATATAAAAATTAGTTAAGGCTGTATGAATATTTTGACGTAGATAAAATTATCCTCTTTGTTACCTTTAAGTCTTCAGATATGATAAAACATGAATTGGGGAGGGAATTGGTAAACCATCGTCTGTAATAGTCATTGTCTCTTATTAATATATCGTAAATTTAAATATTGTTTTTTATCAAACTTTAATTTTTGTGATGCGATTATAAAGTTATGTAACTCGGGACTAGTCTTCTATCAAAATGTAAATACTAGATACTCATTAATTAAGTAGAATTGTATTATTTATTTAGAAAGTCAAGTATTAAAAGTTTTAATAATTACATAACATTATCGAATATACCTAAGCTTCTTATGGGTTTTCTGAAAAATAATAATAACGCATATATTTTTTATTAAAATGTCTAAAAAACATGGTGCGGATAAATTTTTACGACTGACAAGAAGAAGAAGAACAATTGATCAAAAGATAAAAACGTATGTATATAATTATATTTCTGAGGCCCAGATATGTAATTTTTTCATATTTTTTCCTAATTTGTAAATTTTATAGAAGCCTACTTTTATAAATCGAAAATTTATCACGGAAAATTTAATACGGGGGTAGTTATTTCAGTATTAATATGTATAAAATTTTATATAAGTTGTAGTATAATGATAAATATTATTCAATTCATTGATGTTGAATTTAATTGTGAAAGTTTGAAATCTTAATATCTCTAGAAGTAGTAATGAATTGTGCCATGCCATTTATATGCGAGATTTATTCAAATGGACAAGTTACCGGTAATTTGTATAATTCGTTATTTTTTACAATTACTTGGAAATGTATGAAATATCTAAAACGTGTAAATAATGTGTAAAATATTATGTATATTATACTTTGCCTAGGTATTCTATATAATACCGAATACATGTATAAGACATGGAAGGGCAGATTTTTGTTGGTACTTACATATAATGTACTAATGCGACTACATATTCTAATTTTGTGGACTTTAAGTGCAAGTTAGGTTAGGCTATATATTTTTAAGCATAAAGGTTTCTAATCTAGCCTAACTGGCGCTTAAAAATCTCTAAATTGGTAGCTGGCCTGTAGAAATACATACCATTATGATTTTTTTACACATTATAGTCATTACCTAGGTAAAATATGTAATGGACAACAATATTCATGATATTTCATACATTGCCTGGAAACCCCAGGAATTAAATACATTGTTGAGATATTGTATTGAATACCTGAACTATACAGATTACCGGTAACATTAATACTCTTTCGGAACATTTAAAACCAATAGAAAAAGGCCTGCAAAATCCATGTACTGTTTCAAAATGTTTTTATCGATATTTAAATAATAATCCTAATATAACTAGACGAAAGAGAGTTTTAGAAGATTTTCGAGTACGATTTATTATTTTCAAGCACAGTTTACTTTTATAGGATACTTTTTATGTCCTTATGTCTTAATTCTTTATATTCATTGGATAAAAAGAAACTTAAGTTAGAAGTAACTCAAACTGGTGGCGTTGGTTTTCGGTGTTATAATACATATATAAGTAAATAATCAATGAAAAAAAACTTCGAAAATTTTCTAAAAATCTCGTAGAAAATGTACACATTGTGTCAACAAGTTTTGAATCCAAACATATAATTGTATATAATAAAGTAGATAATATTTAAAAAGTGCAATCGTATTATTATGCATAAATTGTAGAAAATAGAATAATAAATTATTAATCTAATAAAATATCTGCTGTATATTGTGTTTCTTTCTATAATTTACAAAAATGTATTCATATAACTGTATGTATAATTTGAGAATTAATTAAACTTAGACTATTTTTTTGTTTGAGAATTATTTTTACAGGAATAATGTATTTTCCTGGATGTATTTTAATTAGAATATAAAAACTGTAGGTAAAGTCTCTAAATACTAGTTAAAAATATATGAATGAATAACCTTTAGTTACCCTAATGTGATTTTATTTTATAAAACATGTTCCCAGTCATTATTATTTTAAAATGATTTATTTACACGATTAATTATTGAAGAATCATTATTTTTAATTTATATTGCATGTGTCGAAGTGACTCCATTTAGACGTAGTATCATTATATAGATGTTATTGTACTTGGGAAAGAATAAAACAAATGGAAAATCGTCTTTAATTTATTTTTTAAATAGACTGAATGGTCATGTATTTTATTAATTTACCCCTATTTATTATAAAATTATTGAAGTAATCTCTCGTAACATACGGGGAACGAGTGTCTTAACACTGTGTTCCCTCTGTCTGCCCTGCTGGTGCGGCACAAAGCATGAAGATATTCTTTTTGACTTTTTTTCTCATAATATACCTAAATTAATCATACCTATCTCTGAGATAGTGACGCAGGGGTACAAGCGTATCACTGTAAGCATGATAGGTTGTGAGTTCGATTTCCACTCGAGGACAGGATGGAATATTTAATATTTTCATTACTTCGATTTGGTGTCAAGTTCCGTCACTCAACATGTTTTCAGCGGAAAGTGGGGAACGGAAGTCTCTTAATGAAAACGGAGTGTTAACATTTGGTTCCCAGTTCAGTCTGCGTACCTGCGTTATTTTAAGCTCATGGTGTATCCTGCAATCAACAACACAGGTAGAAGGAACCTAGTGTCAAGATACTCTGTTCACATTAAGACACTACCGTTCTGCTGAATTCTTGAGACTGCGTATTGACCGAGAACTTAACGCCGCGCTTTGCGTGATTACCAGGGCAAGAAAAATAGAAAATATTTAATATTTCATTTCAACAAATGGCTGAGCTGTCCAAGTGACATTATGAATATTATTAGGCAAATTCGGCATAACACGTTACAATTTCGAAATAACTGTTTGCTTTTCATTGATTATTCACTAAGGAAATTTTAAAGGTCATTTTTAATTTTTCAGACATTTTATGAACACAAACGTGTGTACCCAAACTGAAATATATCACTCCTTATGTCGAGTTCTCTATCATTCCTAGACATTGTTCTAGAATTTCCAAAGTTGAATATAATTTAAATAAATTTAAACTTTATATCACAAAAATCTGTATGTTTTCTGTAGTGAAGCTAAAAAAAATCTTTGAAAGTATTTTATATTACAAATACATTACAGATTGAAATGACAATAGATAATTGTATGTACTGCGCCATGTTGTTAAGTTATTAACATAGTCTGTTACATAAATTTTCATAGTGAGTACATATCACAGTGAGTTCTCTTAGTATCACCATGCAATCGGGTTTTATGTGTTTAGGGTTCCGTATCTCAAATGAAACAAACGGAAAACTTTTATAGAATCACTTTGTTGTCTGTCTGTCTATCTGTCAAGAGTCTCCTCATCTTTTTAGCCTACAACTAATATGAAATATTCAGGACCACGGTCTTTTGGAATATAAAAAAAATAAGCGTCTAAGGTAACGCAATCAAAAGACACGGGCATTTATGCATCGTTTTTGTGTACTGTATTGTTCTTTTATGAAATTCGCTATGTTATCAAAACTTATAGCGTAGGTATCTACTTCCCGTGGATCCAATAATTGTAAAATCGGACATGTAGTGAGAACTTATAATAAAAATAACGAAAAGAAAAAACAATATTTAAACACATATAGTTTCCTCCTTTGGCCTACACTTGTGAAATTATATTTATATTGCCGATGAAAACTATTATTGTAGTGCATTTCATACAAAAATAAGTGTGGAACGATGTGTCTTAACACTAGACTCCTTCTGCCTGCACTGCTTTGTGCGGGTTACAACGTGAAGCTGACTTCAAACAAAATAAGTGGATACATCCGTAAAACTTAAGCTATACTCCCCATTGACCTAAAATCCTGAAATTGTTATTTAACCCTTGGGAGAGTCCATGTTGCGTATGACTGGTTTTTATTTTATTTAATATACTTATAAATATACATAAATTATCTATCTGAAATAGTTCGTGTTAGAGTAAAATGTCTTTATTGAAATTTCTACTAATATGTTTCTTGAGACTGCTACATTAGAAAGTAGTTAATTTTTACTTGTGTCTTGTGTTTTTGTCAGCACCACTTTAAATGAAACCACAGTCTAAACTCCTCTATACATGTCTAAACTTTTTTTTTCTGAAAAATGCAAAAAGGTTTTTTAAGCAAAATAAACACCAAAATTATTAAGGACTATGCACGCTCATGTAAACCTATCAAAGGCACACCGCCGCACACGCCTCATTCCGAAATCGAATCGTAGGTATTGGCGACAAAGTTCAAAGTTGTTTAACTTGTAGTAAAATATTTGTAGCAGTATGTGTTTTCTTTATGAGTATTTTTGCGTATCTGCGACATACGAAATACAGGTATGGATAAGCATCGTGAAATTAAACAAAAGCCCTACGCCGAAGCTATAGAGGTATCTAGATTAATTTCTTTGGGTATGTGTTTGAAATATTTACTCTATGCTATTCCCGTAAAAGGAGCGCTGATGCTTCCACTCTGTATAATAAATACTACATAGTAATAATAGCGCCTTAAGTTTCATTTCATATGTCACTGGTGGCGCTATCTATCAGATGATTGTTGAAAAAAATCGTATAAATAGAGTTATTTTTATTTGATATATAAAAAATTTTAATAAAGATAATCGTTTGACAAACTATAAAATTAGACATAAATACTATGTTATTATAATATACCAGCTTATCATCCCTCTTTACTGTATATTGTATATAAAAGAACTACCTAGTACCCAAATTTATCGTTAATGTGTCTCACTTTGAAAACTTTACAAAAAAGTTATCTTATATGTCACCAGGTGTCACTATAGACGAAAAATTATTATAATATAAGCTCTACCGCAATCAGTTTTTTGTTAAATGTGAAGGGAATTAATATTATGGATTGATTAGATTATGTAATAAATGTAAATAGATATCTATAGTAAGTATAATTAGCCTTATTTTGAATTGTTTTTTTATTAACCTTGATGGAAGATAACAATTTGGTACAGTTATTTTGATTTTATTTGCAAAAATGTTATTGGCGTGTTTAATTTTATAATAACTATGCTTTTATTACTATATCAATGCTTATAATATTATGTAATTATTATAATAATGGGGTAAAAGTAAATTTCTTATAAGCATTTTACAAGTAACTGGCGCCATCTATTGTTGGAAAAGATGTAGAGCTTACCATAACTTATGTAAAATAAACATAACTAACAATAGATGGAATAGGATGTAAACAAAAGATGGCAATAAAATAGATGGCAGTAAACAAAAGAGCCATAATGTATAGAGAAAGAGATAATGTAGATCCATTTTTACATATATGTAGCGATAGCAGTCCACTCACTGCTTCACATCCATATTGCCTGTAATATTTTTATTTGATACATTTGCCAACATTGATATATGAATATATATTCAATCAAGAACAACATGTTGTCATAACTCTGAGAAACTGCAAGCACTATGGCTGTGGCTGCATCATGTCATTGGCGCCAAGGTCGCCATCGTCGGTTGTGGCGAATATATGGTGTCGCGGACTTTTATAGAACTAACAAAATAGAATATTTTAGTCAAACAATATACCTACTGACATTTTGCAGCGCACGCTCTTAAGACAATTCGATAGAGTTCATTATTGTTATTATTTCCTTATTTACGTCTAAGATGTACACCGTAATGTTACGTAGCCTTCATACAAAAAAACCGGAAAAGCGAGAGTCAGTTGTGTTCACCGAGGGTTCCGTACAAAAACTGGAGGTATCAAAACAATACATTAAACTAAAGCTAAGCCTGAATTTCAGAAAAAGCTCGAGACCTCCAAGTTTTGTACGGAACCCGACTAGCGCTTGACCGATTTTTTTGTCTTAAGTATAAAATAATATATTTTTTTATATATCTGTAATTCAAAATAAATGATCATAGTTACTAATCTATATTAAAAAAACACTAGTTTTTTGTAGAAAGTTAAATGAACAAAGTCACTACGATTAGTAGATTTTAATAATAATAATACAATATACATAGATATCGTAATTATTTAATTATTTTCTAAATATATAATAACGTCAATATACTCTTGGCACTGGTGGGATGGTTTCCACTTCGTCATCCAATGTCTTGTCAATGACTGGACGGTAGGTAATGGTTACCTTGCCAGTCTTAAAGTCTAATGTCGATAAGCTGTGTTTCCTCCAATGTTCCTCTATCGGCTTGGCTGTCTGAAATATAAAATGCATAAATTAAGATTTGTTGCTTTTTGCATGAGTGTTTTGTTTTTATTAAGATTAGTCTTTTTATTTTGCACACACACATATACATTAACAATGTTTGTGAAGAAAAATAAATGTGTAGATACATTATGGATTAACTCTTATTTGCGTAGTATTCAATAAGGATATTAGATATTACTCTATGATGAGATAGAAAAGGGAAAATTGATTTTTATTAACATTTAACATTTCCCAGTATTCTGACTTTTAAGTCGTTTTTTTTCCTATTGTTGCATTTGGTTATTGAATGAGATTGCATCTGATTGCATTTGAATCTCAGAAAGGGAAAAGTTATATAACTTAGCTTCACGCTTTATCCCTAGCAAGGTAGTCAGAGAGAACGGAGCACCAAACGCTACGGTCTCTACATACTTCGTTCGCCTCGTCCACTGTCATCAAACTCATCATACATGCCCTTCGGAGGCTCCTCATGCTTTTTACGTGACCTTCCCTCCTATCCCGTATCTTTGACACTGTGTTTTCGAAGGTCAACCTAGGTCTACCCCTACCTCTCTTCCCTCTCACTTTTCCATCATAAATCTTTTTTGCCATTCTTTCATCACTCATTCGCCCGACGTGCCCAAACCAGTTGAGCACGTTTTTCTGCATTCTCACTGACATTCTCGCATTTCTGTGTACCTTTTCATTGCGGATTCGATCAGCTAAGCTGACTTCGCATAACCTACGAAGAGATCGCAACTCTACGGCATTCATCTTTCTTTCATTCTTCTTCCGCTCCGCCCATTTAACATAACTATGTTCCAAATTGAGTTTGTAAAAAGATGATGCAGTGACACAAGCATACTACTGTAAGCGCTACGGTTGTGTGCTCGATTCGCACTTTGGGAATACAATATTTAACATTTCTGCAAACAAGGCAAACCGCGGTTTTCAGTTCCGCCATTAAACATGCAATGCCTCAACAAGCAAGCGAAAAGGGGGGAACGACAGTGGCCTGACCATAGGTACCCAGGTTCCTTCTGCCTATCCTGCTATGTGCGGTATACAAATTGAACGGCGTAAAACTAAAAATATTGAATTTGGTGTTTGAAATATTTATACTTATCCATAAATTTATGTATTACTATCTAGTAGCAACTGTGTCATTTTAAGTAATACAAGGAAAAAAAAACCCATAATACCCACCTGTCCTTTAGTAGGTTTACTATAATCCATTTCATCCATTCTTTTGGGGAAATCATCTCTAAAATGTGCTCCACGACTTTCTTTTCTATTGAGAGCACAGGCCACCACCTGAACAGCTGTCTGGAGCATGTTTTGAAGTTCCAGAGCTTCTATTAAATCTGAATTCCAGTTGAGCCGCGTATCCGTAATACAAATGTCATCGAAGGCTTTATACCATTTTTGAATTTCGTTATTGGCTGAAATATGACAAAAAAATATCATGGTAAATTTGTTTCAGTTTCACGTCGTATCCCGCATATAACAGGGTAGACAGAGGGAACCTGCTGTTAAGACACTCCGAATTGAGAATAAGAGTCTCAAGCTCCGAACACATTTCGATTCTATTAAGTTTTACAGTATTTTTTTTATTTTATATGTTAATATAATTATGATTGTTGGACTAATGAAAAATTGAAAAAGCTTGAGAAGCTTTGTTTTAATAATTATATGTGCTATAATATAATTTTATCTGTAACCAAGGTTAAATAAAGACATTGAATATTATAAGAAATAAATATATACATACCTTCACTTAACAGTTTTTCGTCTCTGAACACACCACATTTGTTTTGCATTGTATTACGCATGGACGCGCGCAACTCGTGCACCGCAGTCGAGCCATGAGAGTTCCGTACTTTCTCAAGGTTATCTAAAATTACATCGCAAGTACTCTGAAATTTTATATTGCATTGATAATAACATATATTTTGTATTACTGCATCTTAATCAATCTTAGATTTGGGAGATAGAGTCTAAATGTTCTTTAACTTATCAAAACATGAAAATAATGTAAATAAAAATTAACTTCAATTTTGTGAAATCATCTCCTGGCACTAATCCCGGCGTATGTTGCCGGTCACTGCCTTCATGCTTAACCTACTCCATTTTGCACTATCTATAACGTTCTGGGTGGTTAGACAATTGGCTCTCACACCCAACCAGAGTTTCCTTAGGCGTCCGAGAGGGACAGATATAGCAAGGCACTTGCTTCCGTCATAGTGCCTAGGCTGGCGTATAAGTGGTACATCTCTACATATCATCTCAGGTGACGCTCTTGGAGATTATCTGTTACGTCACGGACCCCAAAACTACCTCGAATGAATTTGAAGTGAAGCCCTGAGTGTGCCAAGATAGTGCTGCCCAACATTCGCTGGCGTATAAAAGAACCGGTTGGATGATGCTCTTATATATAATAAGCCCCTTGAGCTTGGGCGGTATTCTGCCGTCGCAGATCACATCAATGACCTGCCGCCATTTGGCCCAGGCACTTATCCGACCATGGACATCGTAATAGATGCCTCCAGACTCGTGTATAAGGGATCCAAGGTACCTGAACTCTTCCGACTTAACAGCTAGGTCAGGACCCATAAGGATAGTGCTCGAGTCCGGGCTCCCACAGGTCATGTACTCGCTCTTCGATACATATAGTTGAAGACCGCCATTGTCAAGCGTACCCATCCAGAAGTTCACCTTACGTTCCAAAATCAGTCGGTTCTCGCCAATGAGTGCAATATCATCGGCGTACAAGGCCATACAACGGCTGAAACCGTCCTTGGTGAACCCCAGTTCTAACCATAAAAGCGGAATCGTGGTTTATGTCTTTGATAATCTCAATAAAGGCCTTAGGGACCCCTTTGGACCCACCAGATACCCTAACGAGAAACACTGTCAAAGGCCTGCAGATCTAAAAAGGCCACACGCAGAGCTCTCCTTTCCTCCGACGGAGCCTGAGGTCGATCATATGCTCGAAAAGCTTCATGACTCATAAGCTTAATGCCCCTATATCTACCACAATCATGAACACTGCATGAAATCCAAGTATAAGCGATATTACATTAATACAGAAATATAAACTAAATAAATAATTAAAACTCGTAGAGTTAGTGCATACAGTTTTTAACGTAGGTTGCGTGTCACAAGGTTTGGAAATTTTTGGAATGTTCAATCCAATTGCTTTTCCAAAAACCACCACGTCCAATATAGAATTGGCTCCAAGTCTGTTGGCACCATGACAGTTGCTCACTGCCTCTCCGGCTGAGTGTAGACCAGGTATAACCGTGTCACCACATCCAGTCTTGTACACCAAAGCCTGAAAAAAAAACTATAATTATGTAACGGCAACGAATTATTACTGGCCGTCGTGGCCCAGGCGAATTAGTGTGTGACTGTAACGTGACGGTTTTGGGTTCTATCTCCACTCGAGGAAATGGTATATTTTATATTGTTACTAGCGGACCCGGACGCGGCTCCGCCCGCTTGAACTATACGAATAATTTTTAACTATATTTATGAAATTATTTTGAGTTTTCAATAGAATTAGTAAGAAAATATAAGCCAAAATAATTAAAATAAGCTAAAAAGAATAAAAAGTTAGACTTATTATTAGAAAAAATATCAGAGTAATTGAAATGAATAAACAAAAGAAGTAGAACTAACTAAAGGAAATTCTTAAAATTAGAAAAATTACCTAAAGTTTTCCGTCCGCATACATAGATACCTACTCTAACTACTCGTATACATATTTAAAAAAATAAATAAATCAGCTTCACGCTGTATCCCGTACACAGCAGGGTAGGCAGAGGGAACCCAGTATTAAGACAATCCGTTCCCCACTTTCTGTCGAATTCTGAAGGCATTGCGTGTTGAGTGGCAGAACTCAATGCCGCGCTTTGCCTCGACACCAGAGCGAAGAAATGGAAATATAAACGTAAATAAATATTTCACTTCCTCGAATGGGAATCGTACCCACAACGTCGCGTTACAGTCACACCCTTGTGCTGCTGCGCCACGACAGCCTCAAACTAAACTCATTAATATATATATATGAAAATGACGAACTGAGATAACCCAACATTCTTTTCTAAAATTTCGAATTATTTGCTTGAGTTCAAACTCTATTAGAAGAAGCAAAGTGTAGTTAAAATTAATTATAAATAGCAAATAATTACATAAAAATTAACTATAGTTCGAAAATGTTTAAAATTCAAAAAACCGTGAAAGTCTATCTATCTGCCCGTTCGCGTCGGTCCTACTATGCCGCTCGTAGGCTAGGTCATTCCGAATCATTGACATCTCCTTAATTATTTATTAGAATATTATACAGTAAACTACAATTCTAATCTAGATGAAATGCTTAAGTGACTATTATATTTATTTTCATAAGGACGAATATCAAATTATAGAAAAACATTAAAAAACACCGGATAAATTTAAAGTAAATTAATTAAAATGGTTACTTTTGTTAAACCCTCAGAGATAAACATATACCATCGCGGACTTTTTTAAACATTATTAAAAGGGCAATATTTTTGTAAAACATTGTTTTTATGTCTCATAAGGTTGAGTCGGCGCGCGCCATGTGGCGCCACGCTCTTGGTTAACGTTTTCTTAAAACAAAAACAAACTTTGCAAGCCGTTGCCTAGCAACGACGTCTGTTACTAAGATGGCGGAATAAATTGCATGTCAAATTAATTTATATTTTAATATATTAGTTTATATCGATAATATTACAAATATGAGAAAAAAAGTAACCTATGTTCATCCCGAGAGCCCCAGGTAACTCTATATGAGTATTTTATTACTATTGGTTTGCGGGTTTGACCCTGATTGCGTAAAAGACAGATAGACAGACAGAGTTACTTTCGAATTTATAAAATAGGTATGGATTACTTCGTAAAACGCGGCATTAAGTTCCGCAACTCAAAAGGAGAAAGGCGCTTACAGAATTAGACGGAAAATGAGAAACAGAGTGTCTTAACAATAGATTCCCTTTGCTTACCATGTTGTATGCGAGATATAGTGTGACGCAATCAATTATTACTTAATTAATAAGAAATAGATAGCTATAATAATATAAATAATAATAGGTTGAGTAAGAGAACCTTGTGTTAAAATTCTTTTTTAGCTTCACATTTTACATTTACGACTAATAGGGAAGGTAAAGATAGCTGTATAAAAACTGGTTTTGATTGTCAAATAACTTTTAAGGAACCTCATATGGAGTAACAATTGAAATTACAACCATCGAGTGTAGAATTGATCACCTATCAACGACTAAAAGATTTTTGTGGGTAAAACATATAGTTAACAGAATATAATGTTATTAATAAATAAATCAGAAAAATCGTAATTCAGAGAGACCGTGGTGGCTTGCTGGGTAAGCGTCTGATTGTAAGCACGACAGTTGTTAGTTCGATTTCCATTCCGAGATATGAATTATTTTTATTTTCTCACTCTGGTAACAAGTCAGAGTTACCAGAGCGAGCGTTGATTTCCGCGTACATATTTTTTTTAAATTGGTGATAAGTGGTCCGGCCATGCTAGATGTGGGTTACAGCATGAAGTTAAAAGGAATAGAAAACAATTTGAGATTTTCAGATTTTTTTTATTCCGTTAGCAAGCTCGCGGATGTCGATAAATATCAGATTAAATTAAAATACTAGATAGATTTTTAATATAAATAAATACTTTTATATTCTTAAAATAATATACCTCGCCTTTATAATTAATTGGTATTCCACCCATCGTATAGTGTACAGTGGGCACGATAGGCACTGGTTGTGTGTATACGTCAGCACCAGTAAACGTCCACGCTGTTTCAGAAATACCAGGGAGCCTCTCTCGAATCACTTCTGCCGGGAGATGGTGAAGCTGTAGATAAACGTGATCTTTTTTAGGACCAACTCCACGTCCTGAAATTTTTTTGCACATACATTTAAAGGGATGATTATAAATTAGCAGAATAGCCTTCAGGGGCTGAAGGAAAGCAATGATATTCTTAAATTATTCATAATATGACAGTATTCAAGATGGCGGTACATAATCTATTTTAATAGAAAAGGTACGATTTGGTGTAAAGGTTTTAATTTTAATATTAAAATATTAATTAAAAGAAAGTGATTTTTAATTAGAATGATTTTTTTAACATAAATACTATCTTATTTCAAATTTCCTAATTGGGTTCAGCCAAGAAGAGTAGAGCCTAATAACGAGTACATATTAAATTTTAATACTTTTGTTAAGGAGGAATTTAGCAAAAAAATACTTAATCTGAAGATACTTCTACAACAAGCATTTTTAATCTTATATCATATTATTATATTTGCATCAATAAACCCAAGCATCTAGAAAGCATGTCAGCACGGTACATGTACATCTTCCTAAAGTTCTATAATAAAAATATTATTTATGGTACAATATGTACCTTGTCGTATTTCCGTAGCTATAGACCGCGAGACAACATCACGGCTAGCCAAGTCCTTGGCCTTTGGTGCATACCGTTCCATGAAACGTTCACCTTCGCTGTTAACTATATAACCGCCTTCACCTCGACAACCTTCAGTCATAAGGCAACCAGATCCATACATACCTGGAACAAATATCGAGAAAATTACTAATTATTTATTCCAAGTCAGATATGAAAAATAATCAGTCAAATGCGACTTGTACTCAATCACCAAGGATCATAGCTTCACCCTGTATCCCGAGTATAGTAGGGTAGGCAGAGGGACTTGGAAATCTATTTTTAACTTTGTTCTCCACTTATTGCCGAATCTTCGAGACATTGCTAGTTCAGTGGAGAAACTCAACGCCGCGCTTTACCTCGTTACCGGATTGACGAAAGGAAAAAAATAAATATTTCATTTCGTCTTAAGGGGACCAAATGCGCAACCTGTCGTGCTTAATATCGCACACAAAGAACGTACAAAACATGAAAAAAACGGAGTATGCAATAATTTTGTATGAAATGAACTACAAAATTTAAGCTTGTTAGTTTTTTAAGTAAAGTACCTATAAAAGATTTTTTTTGCTTTATTTGTACTGTAAGTTCTCATATAGCTTTACCATGAAATATGATTCATAATTGTAGGTGAACGGGAAGTATCTGTATACTGAATTTTCGAAAACGAAGAATACATAGGATTTTTTTGGGTTTTGTAAAATTTAAACTCTTTTCTTTTTAACTCTTAAACAGTTTAAAAAAGGAAAAAAACATACCAGTTGGATGAAATTGTATGAACTCAAGATCCTGTAATGGAATGCCGGCACGTGCTGCCATAGCGCAGCCATCACCAGTGCAAGTGTGGGCTGCGGTGCAAGAAAAATACATTCGTGGATAGCCGCCTGTTGCGATTATAGTGTTCTTAGCCTGAAAACTATTTAGGAATGTTTCAATATCAATGTACTGTATAATAGCAGAATAGCTTTAATGTTAGATTTATTCTTTTTTAGCTTTTTTGTTATGTTTCTGTTATTCGAAGTAAACCCATAATAGTTGAGCAAAGCTACACACTGATTTAATACTTTTGCCCAGTATTTTGCTATTCGACTAGGAAGCTCGACGTATATTCGCTTTTTGCCGTATGGCCCAATGAAGTAAGCGTTGTAAGCCTAGTTAATGATTGTGTTTAAGGTTTTGGAAGTTTTCTTTCTTACAGTCTTGCAAATACAGGCCGTATAATATATCGACTCATCCGAGAAATAATTGGAGAAGGAGGATAATGACATTGTTCTTCAGATGTGTCGATGTATACGTAAATATTTATATACTAGCAAGTTAACTAGATGACAGTCGTATATCCCTCTAAAAGAATTAAGCGTTGGATATGTGGGGCTTGCCTTAAAAATGCTGTACATTTTTTTATTGTAGATATGGTAAAATTTTTATGTTAGGATTTTGATTTTTAAGATGTGTTTTTTATGTAATGCCGTTTATAGAACTTATATGGCAACAACAATACATACGCACACACACACTTTATCTCTATAGTGCCTATTGAATGTAACTTTATATAAATAAGTATTAAAAATTACCTGTGAAGGCTGCTATCATCCATGTTTAAAGCAAGACCACCTAAGATTTCATTGTCTTGAACAAGTAGATCCAAAACAAAGTACTCGGCGAAAAGGTCAATATTCTTAAACTTTGTGCTATATCCATAAAGCGTATGAAGGAGAGCGTGACCAGTACTGTAAATGAAATAATGTTTTATTTCATCGTAGAATTATAAATCGATTAATTATATGTCACCCTAAGATTGTGAAAAAGGTTAGCTTATAATCTAACGGTCTATTCGAAAATTGTGAACCGAAAATGTCAAACGCAAAAATTCACCAGAGACTTCAAAAACTACTAAGAGTAGGCTGAACATATGTAATTAGTAAAACATATCATCTATGTAATAAAGCCACCGCAGTTGCAGATTAGGCGATTTTTAAGTGCTGGTTAGGTTAGGTTAGAATCTTTTAAATTTAAAAATAACTTAGCTAACCTAACCGAACCTGCACTTAAATATCCAGTTACCTGCGGAAATGTTAGTACATACCAAAGTCACAGTTAAAAAAATCAGCTTCACGCTGTATCCTGCTACAGCAGGGTAGGCAGAGGAAACCTGCTGTTGAGACACTCCGTTCACCACTTATATACAGTAATACTCCACTTGACGCGACCCCGTTATACGGTATATATGTACGTTGTACTGTACGCAGATTCGTTCCCCGTGACATCTTCACCCATTCTGACTCCGATCCTGATTCTGACTCTTGAGCTGCCACCTCGGTCGTTGGTCGCTTAAGCTGGGCCTCCCGCGGGTCTACCGCGGGTCTCACCTGGCTGAGCTTGACCGCCCAGGTGGCATACAGCTCATCCTTTCTACATTGAATTAAATCCCATCATATCCCGTGCCCCTGCAACTCAAACGCAGGCGCACATTCTGGTCACGGGCTAGAAGCCCACCCAAGGACGCACACATGGTCATGTGTGCCGCAAGAACACCTAGGCAAAAGGGTCAACCCCTGTTTCCGTTGCCCGGCCGAAGCAGCCGGATGAATGAATACAACAACGGCAGATTCGCTATAACGCGGATGCAAATTTTGCGCTCAAATGCCTCAAATTACGCGAAAGAGTGTGTATAAATATAAATAGATGTATTTTTCCGTAAAAAATAAGAGTATGTATTGCATAAAGTGTTCCTAGAATTAAAGTGATTGATGAAAATGATTTGTATTTTTTTGTAATAATTTTTGACTATGTTTAATCATAAACCTCGTTGTACGCGAATTTCAGTTAACGCGATTTTTTTTCGGAACGTATCCCTCGCGTAAAGCGGGTTATTACTATATATGGTATATAAATAGATTATTTAGCTATATATATAAAAGGACATGTTCCTGACTGACTGAAGTAAGATGCACGCACACCCGTAACCGCTGATGTTAGACACGTGAAATTTGGACAGATATGTAGTTCATCCACTAAGAAGAGATTTTTTTAAATTTTAACCCTAAAGGCATGAAATAGGGGTTGAAAGTTTGTATGAAAATAATATAAAGCAGCACCGATTCCTATAAAATTTTACATACAGACTCTTAAAAATATTTCATTGAATAATTGTTTCATTGTTGTTTTTTAGAATTAATCCCCTAAGCGTGCAAATAAGGGGATGTAAGTTTGTATGAAAAAAATCTTTAAATTGGCACCGATTCTTATAAAATTTTAAACTCAGAACCTTAAAAATATTTAATTGAACACGTGTTTTACGGTTTATTAGAAAGAAAGTCACCTCTAAGGGTAATAAGCGGACGAATTTGCGTCCACTAGTTTATTATAATAATGTATAATTAGTTTTTTTATGGAATAGGAAATGCTTGATTAAATAAAGTGAACATTACAGTATGGTCATTTAAATTCTATAATTTATTTTATTGTAACTTTAAGCCTAAAGCCCATATTTATAAATACTCTCAAGTCTGAGATCGATCTTGAGATGACGGTTTTAGTCATAGATATATAATTTATAAATGAAAACGGCTTCTCTCAAGATCGATCTCAGACTTGAGAGCGCTTTATAAATACGGTACAAGGTACAAAAGTAAGGTTAAATGCATTGCTGACTGTAATCGTAAAGTTTATGTGTTTAATTATTTTTGTTCTATATAATTGACGACATCCCCAAGCATAGTATTGACTTCAGCTATCGCCATGCAATGTCTCCTAAGTTTGGGCAAAAAATAGGTAACTAACCAGTTTCTTAGCGGGTTCCCTCTATCTATGATACAGTCCTAAGTTAAAAAAAGAATTCTCTCAGAAGGCTACTTTATATCATTATATACTATTGTGGTGAAGGGAGCCGTAATTTTGGCCTAATTGAGGTGATTGAATGGATACAATAATTTTAATTTAATTTAGTAACAATATATTCTAAAACTTATATGCTAAAACATCTTTTCCACCTTCATTTCACACACAGCGATACTGGCACTACTCGTACTCAAAAAGCAAAAGCTCCCTCTATGGGATAATTTCTGCTATTATGCTTATGTGGAATAAACATAATAGCGCCATCTATAGAATTAAAATAAAAATTCACTAGATGACGTTTAAAAAATACTTTCATTATATATGATATATTTTTTTACAATATTCCTTATAAAGAGAAACTAATTTATTGTTATTTTAACAAAATTTATATATTGTAATTCTATAAAAAAACTAGCCAGTCGTGGCGCAGGGGCACAAGGTGTGACTGTACTGTACCGACTGGTTGTGGGTTCGATTGCCACTCGGGGAGATGAAATATTTATTTAAATATTTATTTTCATTTCTTCGCTCTGGCATCGAGGCAAAGCGCGGCGTTGAGTTCTGCCACTCAACACGCAATGCCTCCAGTATACGGCAGAAAATGGGGAACGGAGTGTCTTAACACTATGTTCTCTCTGCCTATCCTGCTTTGTGAGGGATACAGCGTGAAGCGGATTTAATTTTAATATTTTTATCAAAAAAATACCCAAAGCTCTATCTATAGGATAAAAGATGTACCTGGTATATTACAAATAATTACCGCCATCTACTCGTAAGCTTCAACAAAGTCCAAAAATAGCTTTTACTAGATGGCATTAAAAAAAAATAATATATATATATATATTTCTTGAAGGTTTCTGTACAATCTGTATCTATTATTGCTTAAAATATGAATTAAGTAATAATTCAATTGTTAATTAAATTAATTCTTAATAAATAAGAAGGGTCTTATAAAATCTCTGATTAAAGCATTATTCTTCTTTTTATGTAATATTTTACGTCCTTATTGTTTAGAAACAAAAGAATGTACAAAAGAAATTTTATTTTTTAACACAGATTAAATTCACTAAATCCTCATCTTCAAATGCAATTTGGTACCACTACTGTCATTTTTCATAGATATCATTAAGCGCTAATTTATTTTATAACTTTTTAAGCATTGTACTTTTTCTTTTTTACCCTTACAGTTGGCGAGGTTTATAATTTAAACCTTTGGTTTATAATTTAAAGCTTTACATTTTTATGACTCCAAAAGTAGAGCCAGAATAAAAGGAAAAAAGTATCAACTCTTCTTAGTAATTGTTAAATTTGTCTAATGTGACTTTCGGATTGATAATGAATCGTTGCGCTATATCACCAAGAACGCGATGTGTCCACGAGCTTTTTTCTTTTTGGACTGCTTGATCACATACACTTTCCTATTCTTGTTCAGTGAACGTGCCTTTTTTATCTTTCACTTTCAATTATTCGAGACCAAAAATATAATATTTAGAAATATATGACGTTGTTATCACTAGAGATAGCTGGTTGTCAAAAAAACAGTAAAAACCGGTTAAGACCAAAAAGAAGATGCGCTGCTTTTGACAGTCGACGTACCACCTACACTGTATAGTAAAAAACTTACCGATCAGCAACGGCACACGTGCGTTTTGCAATCTCTTTTCCATTTTTAATGGTGCCACCACCGAACGATCTCTGGTAAATTTTTCCGTCTTTTGTTCTCGAAAATGGCATACCCATATTTTCTAATTCGAATACGCAGTTGGGTGCATTGCGTGTCAAATATTGGATAGAATCCTAGGAAAAATAATCGGTATGAAGTAAGGTAAATTTTAATACAATTATAATTTTCTATACAGCATGTCCTGATTTGGATTTTGAGGCCAGTCGTGGCACAGGGGCACAAGGTTTGACTGTAAAACCGACTGGTTGTGGGTTCGCTTCCCACTCGAGGAGATGAAATATTTATTTAAATTTATATTTCCATCTCTTTGCTCTCGCATCGAGGCAAAGCGGCGTTGAGTTCTGCCACTCAACACGCAATGCCTCCAGAATACGGCAGAAAGTAGGGAACAGAGTGTCTTAACAGTGGTTCCTTCTGCCTACCCTGCTGTGTGCGGGATATAGCGTGAAGCTGATTTTTTTTATTTAATGTCCTCATTTGGCAGAGAAAATTTAATCTAAAGTTATTAGGCATTTATGTATGAGGATTTAATTTCCACCGACACATTGGTGGAGAAGCGGAGAACGCACTAGACAAAGTAACTTTATTAAAACGTAAACGAGTTTACTTGATCACCGAGCCAGTCAGATCCTTTGACGGTGTCATAGAAATGCCAGCGCCAATCATCTTCATGCATGCTACCTGTTAATAAGGGCAGTATATTTTTTTAAATATATTAAATTTAACGAACAACACATATCGTGCGCACTAAGCTTAGGTTTTATATTCGTTTTGGATATTATCATGCAACAGTAGTCTCCACTCCACGTGGGCGTGACCACTACAATATTATTGTTATTTCCGTTTGATCACGCAGGCAAAACGGTAGGTAGTAACTAGTTCCTTATAGGCCAACAAAGACAATTCATCTGACCTCTTTATTGCACATATTATAATTTTGTTCTATTATGAAAGACGATTTTATTATGATTATGAGTTTAGTCGTGGGGCAGGAGCACAAAGTGGCACTATAAACGCGACAGTTTGTAGGCGCGATTCCCATTTAAAGGAAATGAAATATTGCATATCTTAATTTCTTCGCTCTGGTATCGAGGCAAAACGAAGCGTTGAGTTCCGCCATTCAATACGCAATGCCTCCTTTCACGCAATGAATTCATCGGAAAATAGCGAACGGCGTATCTTGATTACTAGGTTTCTCTCTCTCTCTCTCTCTTGTCTCTCAAGATATCTTAATATCATGAAAGATCCTCACCTATGGAAGCGTTCATACCGCCCTGGGCTGCAATCGTGTGAGAACGCGTTGGAAATAATTTACTGACGAGTGCAACGGAAAAATTAGCTTCAGCAAGGCCAACTGCCGCTCTCAAGCCAGCACCTCCCGCCCCAATAACTAAGCAATCATGCTGATGGTGGTGAATCGTATATGACGTCCAACGTTTCCATTCTAAATAATAATTAACTAGTTATTTACATAATATAAAATTATTATTATATATATTTTTTTAATTTTTTGGATAAATTTGATATATATATATATATATATATATATATATATATATATACTTTGCTTGAAAAATAATGTATAGCTTTTACTTACCAATTATTTTATTCACCAATTTTACTTTATGAGACCGTAACAACTGAAAGATAAATTTATCATTGTCACTTTTAGTTAGAAATCGTTATATATTTTTATACCTAACATATCTAGGATGTTCTAGATTTTGTGTCGTTGATCATACTTATAAATTAAAATAAATTTAAACTTACCAACGCCATAAGTAAATAATTATTAAGCTTATAATATAATAAATATTTTATGTGATTTCAAATTAAATCTCACATGCAATAATTATATATTTATGACAGTCACAAAATATGTTAAATATTATATATATCCAGCCAGTTTTTTTTATAAATAGGTCTAACATTGATGTACTCGTAGCCTCGTAGGTACTACCATACTGGAAAACTGGGGTAAATAGAAATAGAAAAAAAAACTGGTTTTTTTTTAAATAGTAAATCTACAACTTGCTTGAACTGCTTAATGTTTGCTTCGGAAAACTTGTTTATTTTTTGTAGTAATAACGTTGTTTAGAAATAAAATACTAATTTCACTATTTTTATTTATTAATCAAGAAAAAGTTTAGTGTAAAGGAAATGACGATTATTATTTAAGTTTATCTATAGCAATGAAAAAATTGTATTATGTATGTACAATTTTATTATAATACAATTTATAATAATGCCAAAGGTACCCCTAATATATACGTTGTATGTGTTAATAGATACGTTGTATCTGTTGATAGAAACAAGAAGGTGCATAGAAAAGAGAAGAGGATGTACAGAACAACTGTTGTTAGGGTTGACACAGCCCAAAACTTTATTTTTATAGTAGTTTTTAGATATCAGTCTCAAAATATACGTTAGATTCACGTGATTTACTTTTATTTTATTAACCTGGTATTTTGAAGTCGGTGCCAAGTAAAACAAACAGGCTTAAGGTTGATGTATCATTAACTTAACTTCAAACTTATAAAATACTTATTTAATTATTTTTATTTAAATAACTAAAAATAAATTTATTTTTTACTTTTTCGTTTACGGTTTTAAGTGACGGGTAAAACCTTCTTTTAAGGTTTTGCTTCTCGAATAAGTAGGAAGTGGTTGGTAAGAGAATTTCCTCCTTTTTTTAAGTCGGTTAAAAATTAGTATTAATTCATGTTTAATTATTGATCGTATTATATTTACAATATATTTAATTTATATATATTGTTTTTTATTTAAAATGTACCGTAACTTAAGGGACCATCACAGTGTGTCTAGCTGAAAAACAGTCAATTTTTGCGATTTTTTTACAGATGAATAGGATAGGAGGATGAGAATGATTTTTTTTATGAATAAGAGTTAACAATACAAAAATATTTATTTTTTTCTTATTGTCATAAATTATTGGAAAAATTTATCTTAAAAAAAGCGCGGGCCATTGGTGCCCACGATCTGAAAAATAAAATAAAATTGATTATTAATCTGTAGGGAAGCCGCTATGGAGGCTTTTTTTTAATTTGTAAAAATGGTGGCAATTTGAATAAAAAGTACAAAATTTGCCCTTTATTCCGTGTGAAAAATAGGAAGATTAAAAAAAAACTTCCATAGATACATAAAGAATGAGGTAAAGAGTATTCAGTCAAAATTTCATGCTGATAGCTTGAAAACTCGCCCTCTGAGAGTGGGCACCGTTTTTAAAAAGGGCATTACAAGATAAACGCGTTTAAAGTTTGGAGAAGGGGTTTTTTATATAAATTGTCGACTTACCATCAAGCGGCGATCCTAAGTCCATACAAAATCCCTTCTGCTATCTATGCATAATGGTATGTACTTAAATATAAGACAAAAAGAATTTTCCAAAATTTTACTCTGTGATAGTTTGGCGCTGCAGCCCGGCATCACCTAATGCGAAACGATGTGGCATAAAGCCACTACTTCACGCCGGTTTTGAATTCCGGGGGTGGTAATGATCCGGTCGAGTCTGCCCATGCGTGTCGTCATTGCTGGCGACGTGACTTTCCCACTCGTACTTTGGTCGCCTCTTACGACACCACCAGAACCAGGGTGATCCTATTTTAAGCCGGGAACACACAGCGAAAAATTCGGATGACCATTTAAATTTTAGTGGAAATATAGAGGAAATACAGAGAATAGAGTGTAAATGAAATTATGGAAGCAGCACGGTACGGGTCGTAAATTATCCGCATTCTGTCCGATAGTAGCGTGTACGCTTAATACTGTAGTATTTATTAGTCTTTTTTCGAATGAATCGACTGGGAAAGTAATTTATTACTTGTCAATCTTCACATCAAACACCATTTGTCATTCATTGGTCGATAATACCTACAGCTGATTTATAAAAAGTAAATATAAATTTAGATATTGTTTTTCTAATTTAGAACAAATAATGTAAGTAAAAATATTGTAATAATTGTAATTGTACTGTCGAGTTTTTTGGGAATGACGGGATCAAATCAGATCAAGCTAGCTGGCAACGCACCAGTAGCTCCTCTGGTGTTGCGTGGTGTCGTGGGCGGCGGTGGTCACTTTCTATCAGGTGACCCGTACACTCGTTTGCCATGTTTTTTTCCATAAAAAAAAAGAAAGATCAGTCATCCTAACTACAACAACTCCAACTGTAATTCATTGGCCGGCAGAGTGGAGCGTAAGAGCTATAATATGCGCGAAAGGGTAGTCAATCTGCGTAAAAAACAGGAAAAATCTCGTTCATGAGATTTTTTCTACGGTGAAACCAGTGCACATCTTTTCACATCCATAACTGACTACGCTAAAGTTACCTCTTACAACGAACGTATAAAAGGGAGAAAAATTTCGATACTATTGAAATGAAAAATTTCCATTTGTCTCATACCTAGAACTCATTTTATGCAAATCCCATTTCATAATCTCTTCAGCTCAGTTCAATTTTACATATTTTCATAGTTCCAACGCATTAATCAGTGGTCATCTCTGGACAATCAAATGTTATTATTCAGGATTGGATTTCGTCTGGTGCATCACAATAACATCTTTATATTCTCTAAGATGCCTCTACATGTTGGACCTGTCTCCATTGCAAATCTTCGCACCAGATTTCTTTGAATCCCATATTGTTAAGGAAAAAGAATTACAAAGATAACACATATGTATAATAAACATGATAAATAAAAACAAATACACAATCATTTTTAACAACTTGTAAAAAAAAGTAGTCTAAAAAATTCGGCCAAGTTGTTAAATTATATCATTAAATTATGTTTGTAATGTGTGTCATTACACCTGATGGTAGGTAAGTGATCATCGCCTCCCACGACCCTGTGTATCACCAGAGGAGCTACAGGTGCGGTGTACCTTTCAGGTCAGTTTCATGTTTTTGAATAAAAATCCATCATTTTGAATTTCAGTATAGCTTGTCATCGTTTAAAATTACAGTTGTCTTTCAGTGCAGCATGTTTAAGAAATAGCTTACTTTCAAATAATGTATCTTTATCATTCATATAATCAATGTGAAAAACAAAGTAACTTCTTGGTGGTAAAAATATATTTTTTACTATGGTCCTACTAGTTTCGCTCCAGCCTTTGAAGTTAATTTTGCAATGAAATAATGCGCAGCTCCTAAGAGAGAGGATTGATATATACATATTCTTCTGAATAACATATAGTCTTGAATTTCTGTTCTGTCCTGTGTCTTAAGCAGGAGAAGCTATGTGCTAGCTATGTACGCATAGCTTCTCCTGCTTAAGTGGAGGATTTAGGAGAAGAGTTACGAAGTTTATAGGTAAAGTAAAATACACCATTCACTTAACATATGTTTTTGTATTTCTTAAAACAATATTATAATGTGTGTGCGTACTCAAAGAAAAAAATATAAAAGCGTACTATAAATAAAAAAAAAAGTTTTAATTTCTTTTACGTGCTTTCTCTCTTAATTAAATAGTTTAGCAATACTAACAATAATAATGCCGATATAATTTTGAAATATAAGTTTAGCGGTACAATATAATCAAAAATAATCAGCTTCCCGCTTTATCCCGAACACGGCAGGGTAGACAGAGGGAACATAGTGTTAAAACACTCCGTTCCCCACTTTCTGCCGAATTCTGGAGGCATTGCCTGTTGAGTGGCTGAACTCAATGCCGCGCTTTGCCTAGACACCAGACCGAAGAAACAGAAATATAAACATGAATAAATATTTCACTCCCTCGAGTGGGAATCGAACCCACAACCGTCGCGTTACAGTCACACCTTGTGCCGCTGCGCCACGACGGCCTCGATTGGTAAAGTAATGTACATTACATGTACGGTACATTATAATCTAATATAAAAAATGATATAATTTGATGATATAGACTTAAACCATATATAAGTACATATATAGATAGTTTTAATATCATGGCTACTAATAACATTATTAGAGTGCTACTCATTACGTTAAGATTTTATTTACCTAAATTTATAACATGTCATTTTTTTAGCTTTACGCTGTATATGGCGCATAGCAGGTAGAGGGAACCTAGGGTTAACACACTTGTCTTTCTTATGTTCTCACTCGCCGAATTCTAGAGGCGTTGCTTGTTGAGTGACAGAACTCAATGCCGTGCTTTGTGTCGTTACCAGAGCGAAGACAATGGAATTATATTATATTTCTTTTCCTCGAGTGAGAATCGAACCTATAACCTGTCGCGTTCTCAGTCACACTTGTGCGCCCTCGCCCTCATGTAATATTTAGTTAATTAAAAATTAATTTATTTTTTGTAATAATCATTAAGTAAAAAAAGTGTATACTTAGATATAAGTATTTAACTAGAACTATAATTTTTTAATATGCAATTATTTCATTGAGTATCCATTTAGAGATCATAAAACATTAGAATATTTTTTTTTATAACTAATTTCGATACATTGAAGATTTAAGAAGATTCCTCTTTCGCCTTCAAGAAATATGTGAGAAGGTCGATGGGCAGAGGGAATACGATAGTAGAGTTCTTCTCAGCAGATATTGTGTTTAGTGTCTGTGGAAAAAGCAAATTTAAATAAATATTAGCGCTTAAACGCGGCTTCGCCCGCTTAATCTTATTATTTATATGTTATAACCAAAAAATATATATGAGGCCAGTCGTGGCGCAGGGGCGCAAGGTGTGACTGTAAAATCGATTAGTAGTGAAACTCGAGAAAATGAAATATTTATCTAAATTTATATTTAATTTTTTTCGCTCTGGTGTCGAGGCAAAGTGTGGCGTTGAGTTCGGCCACTCAATACGTAAGGTCTCTAGAATTCGGCGGAAAGTGGAAAATGGGGCGTCTTGATACAAGGTTCTCTCATCCTACCCTGCTGTGTCCGAGAAACAGCGCGAAGCTAATTTTTTTTATAAAAAAAAACAGCTTCACGCTGTATCCCGAAAATACCTAAGAAATGAAAATATAAATTTAAATAAATATTTCATCTCCTAAAGTGGGAATCGAACCCACAACCAGTCGGTCTTAGAGCCACACCTTGTGCCCTTGCGCCACGACTGACCTTAAAAGATATATAAAAAATATTTACATCGATTGTAGCCTATGTGTTACTCGAATGTATAAGCTATATTATTAAAAGATTTCATATTTATTTTTAACAATGATGGAGGTCTAGACAAAAAGGGCATTGTTCTGAAGATTTTAATAAAAAATGACGAGTTTTATTTTAACTAAGGCTAACAAATATTATATTTTTATGGTAAAAGGACAAGGCAAACGAGCGTTCGGGTAGGTAAGTGATCACCGCCGCCCACGACCCCGAGCAACACCAGAGGAGCTACAGGTGCGTTGCCGGCCTTTAAGGTGGAGGTAGACGCGCTTTTTGAAGGTACCCATATCATATCGACCTGGAAACACTGCCGCGGGTAGGCCATTCCACAGTTCCGTGG